>QGOG01008576.1:0-11261 GCA_003313185.1 Collybia sp. MG36
CGTGATTCGACCTTTAACACGCTGCGCTCGAGACTTTTTTCTCGCGCTTTCACAGCTCACCTTGTTTAGGTTTTTTTACCTCAGAGCATTCCACCGACCCACCAGACCACACCCGCATTGTCTCGTTCACCAGTGTCAACCCCGTGCTTTTTCGTTACCCGTGTCAACCCCGTGTCATTTCGTGCTTATCGTGTCTCGCGCTCATTGTGCCTATTGTGTCTATCGTGTCCACCTGTGTTTCCGTGCTTTTCCTTCCCCAGTCCCGTGTCGTCTTGTTTCCCCGCACTGCTAAATCTCACCCCTGTGCCCGCCCACTTGTCGACCCGACCCTCACATAATCCCGCCATCAGCTTCTCACGTCATTGTCACGTCAAACATGCCCGGGCCTGGTAACAAGCAGAAGCCAAAAAAGAAGCACTCGGCAATACCAGAGCCACCAGCCCTGCTGCCAGAGGTGCCAGCCCTCAGATTGGATGACCCAGACATGGAGCCTTGGGTCAGATCCCTGCTGACAAGGCTGGATCCCATGGATCTGCACCTTCTAGCCCGGGACAGGCCATGCTGGCAGAATTTTACATAACGGTGCTGTAATAAGAGTTAATGTCTGTTGCATGAATGGCTGTCATTACAAGACAACCATTCATACATGAATTCATACATGACACTTAGTCAGCTTATTGCTGGCCAGCGTAGCAGCGCCCCCGCAGCACCCACCACCCAGCACATTCCCACGGCCGCTCCCGCCACCACCCAGCGCATTCCCACGGCCGCTCCCGCTCGCTCGGCCTTCCGAGCCCTTCCCACGCCCCGCGCGCCAGCTCCGCTTACTCATTCTCGTGTTTGGCTGGCTTGGAATCTAATATTGGGGGCTTCCAATTTAGGGTACCACGCTAAAATTGTTTGAACGTGATATTAATAGCACGTCAAACATCGTATTAATAGCGTAGATATGTCTGAAGGAGAAAAACATATGAAATAAAATATACCAGGTCCCCATGAAAAAATATATGGGATAAAATGAAATAGCCTTCGTTTGAAGCGGAAAACCTGTGGAAAAAAATGCAAAACATACTAATATCGGTCTTCGGCTTTCGTCTCGGGGCATTGCAATAGTAGCGTATGGACCGCTTTGAACATGACGTGGAAAGAGTACGTCTGGCGTTAGATGCAAAACATACCCAGGGTTACGAAAATTATGTACCTCGGTCAGCAGGTGTTGGAAATTTTTTTAAAAAAAACATACGGGGTATCACACGTCTCAGACAGAAATTGAAGAAAAAACAGGCTTTCCGTTCGCGCGGCTCCACCGAAAACATCTGCAATACTCGTGTTACATTTTTATTACCCCCTCTAGTCGTTTGAGCTTTCATCACACTGTGTACAAACAACATCAAAGGGTGGGACCACAGCACAAGTCCAATGGAGCACGCGTTCCAACATTGTTAGGTGGTCACCATGTCAATACACAACATATATCTGACATTTTGGTTTAAACATCAAGATGAGTAGGATACGCGTCCAAAAAAGAGCAAAAAATATAATCTACTACTATAACACTAGCAGCCCGCTCACTTCCTCTTTGTTTTTTTTGAGGGCCCTCCCGCCTGAGCTGTCGATTTGCGTTTCTTTTCCATCCCAGTTGTTAACGGCACGACCTCTTTGGAGGCCGTGGGTTTTCGGGAACGTTGAGAGCGCTCCACTGTTAGGTTGGCCAGCTGTTCAGATTCGTTTTGGCTCGTTTGGGTCGGTGTTTGCTTTGTTTCTTTCGATCGAGCCGCCTCTCGAGTGCGTTTAGGCTTTGATCTTGCTGAGGGGTGCGGGGTTGATGTTCGGCCATCTGGCTGAGCTGCATCTGGGAGCTGAGGACGGCGTGAGGGTGTTGCAGTAGCAACGGTGAGCGTCGCTACAGGCGCGTTGGGCATAGCAGATGCATCAGACACAAAAGGCGTAATGGGAATATCAGGTAGGGTGGGCGGGGTGACCTCTGGGTCAGCTGGGGTACCAGGAGAGGGGTCCAGGGCAAGGGAACCGTTTCGTGATGGGTTTGGAGCTTGGGGTGGTAGGGCGCTTGGGTGCCCAACCGCAACCGGTGGAGTGGTGGTGGCTGATGGTAAACCGACAGGTGAGTTTGATCCACCAGCGCCCAAACGAGCCAGGCTCGCCGACTGATTGAAAGGCGGAGGGGTACTGGGGGGTGTTGTAGATGGTAGGGGTGTTGCAAGTTGCATAGTCTCGCCTGGGCTGGGTACGGCTGGTACATCTCCGAGGGTTTCCGAAAGACTGAGCAGTAGCTCATCGAAATGACTAGCTATCTGCGTGGCGTCAACACCCTCACCCACGAAGCACTCTGTTAAATCTGGCCCACACGACTGCTGATTCTCGGGGCCTTCAAAGGGCCGGTGCGGACTGGGGGAGATGGCCAACGATGATGCTGGTAGTGGGGATGGCGTGAATGAAGCAGGCCCGAGTGTTGGCGTGGGCAGCAATTCGTAAATGTTGTGGCTGTGCGCCTGCAGATCTTCAAGCAAGGTTCGGCCACCAACATCAACTTCGTCGAGTGTTGGGACCAGCGCGCGGCTCCGACGAACACTCTCAGCTGTATTGGGCTAGCGTTTAGAGCCAGTTATCCAACCAGTAAAATTTAACTCACGAAAGACTTCCTTGATAAATGCGGTAAATGGCTTCTGATATGTTTCACAAAATGAGCCGTGGGCTATACCAAATGTATTCCCAAGGCCATTTTCGCCCAAGTGATATCTAGAGAATGGGGAGATGAATTGTTGGATGGAACATGTATATATTCTGTGACTCACGCAAACGTTTTGATGTTGCCACCGTTAATAGGGTCTGGGCCACCTGCAAGGAGTGTGAAAACCCATCCTGTTTTTTCGCCGAGCTCCTCAAAGAAGGATGCGAGGAGTGGTGAGAGGTTTGCAATGTGCCTGTTCAACCGACGGTTAGACAGTCTGAAAATAGCTGTAATCGTGATTATTTGAACATACTCGGCATACACCTCTGGCATTGGCCGGCTAGCGCTCTCTTCGGAATCCTGCTGTGCCTTCCTCGTGTCGATCTCACCGTAAATCTCAGATTTGATCTCTTCCGATGCCTTGTCCCATGCTTCTTGAGTACATCGTTTAATTGTTGGGAGGAGGTCCCTTCGTCCCATGTTGGATTTCTTAATTTCAATATCCGCGAATGGCTTGATGAGGGTGGCATAGTATCGTTGCGAGAATAACTCGAGCGGTTGCAAAGCCCGAGTAGGTTTTTTTTGGATCTGAAATGGAGCAACACGGGCCTGACCCTTTCGGCTTTTGTCTCCCGTATGATTACTAAACCATGCCCGGAGTTGCTGGGGATGGGGTAAGCACACGGGGACAACACCTAATCAAAAAGGGCACCTTTTTACGTTTGTCGACGGCTGGCCCAAGGTCTGCCTCATTACTGACTTCCTCGGGCCATAGCTGGAACCAGGCCTGTTCAAGCTCAGACGAAAATCGTGCCACAGTTTTTTCTTTCTGCGCATTGATGAATGAGCCCTGCTTGCCGACGAGAAATTGCAGCTGCTCAGGGGTCGTCCAGGGTTTTGGCGACATAATCTGTCATCAATATTCGGTTAGATTCGCATAAGATATTCGGTCATACTTACTTTCTAAAATTTGAACCACCACCCTGGCTCACAATTAGGGTGTCCGTAAATCATACATGGCCGGGATAAGCCGCAGAACTGTACAGTTTGGTTGACCAATCAGAGGCGTGTAGCGGTTGTTCCACCAAGCCTCTCACACCCACGCAGCGGATCGGGATATACCGTGGAACTGTACAATCGTTTAAGCTCATCAACTGGGGATACTTAAGGGCTGGCTCGTGGGGTAGGTATGTCAAAATTCTCTCACACCACCAACATGGCTGATCCGGCGCTTACCCTTTCCCAATTGATGGCTATTTTGCAGGTGCTTGCCCCGGGTGGTAAGCGCGCCGCTTGACCGCAATCACAGCTGACAATGTGTTTCTAGATCAACCGGCTCGTGGTTGAGTAAAATTTCCTTGACTATCAGCGTTATTTACCAGACCAACAGGTACAGCCAGCCAAGCTGCTCAATTGTCCAACGCAACCCTTGACAACGGTGAGCAAAAATCTCCTCAACTCCGAGTCATCAGAATGGTATTTACCAGACCCACAGATGCAGTGCCTAGCCAAGCCCCTCAAAATGGCTATCGATCGTTTCACGCAACCACTGGCCAACCGTCTCCCCATCTGCCCAGCAACGACAGTGAGTACAATTCCCTCAACCTATCAAGTGTTGTATCTACCAGACCCACAGGTGCGGCACCTGGCCAAGCTTCCCAAAATATTTCTCCGCCAGCCCCTAGTGCGATTGCCAGCCCCTTGCAATCGGACACGCCTGATGCAACACCCATCGGGTATGTAACTGATGGGCCACTCACACAGGATATTCCTTCGGGGATTTGCTGCAAACGGTGTGGACAATGGAATGCCGTTGGCCCGTCAAAGCAGGCATGGTACATGGTTTCCGTTGGTCGAAAGGTTGGGGTGTACCAGGGATGGTAAGTATTCCCTATATCTTTCATACGCGTCTAATGCATCGTTATAGGCACAATGTCGGCCCATTAGTTGCAGACCTCTCCGGATTTTGCTGCAAGCGCTACGCCAACCGCGAGTTAGCTGACGAGGCATACGACAGCGCCAAGGCCAATGGTCTTACTCGAGTTGTTATGTACTAAATATCCTGCTATCACTACTTTCTTGTGCTCGTCTCACCAATATTAACATGTTTTTTGTGCCCCTTTGAGGCGTGGTATACGGAATTTATATTTGATATGACAATGCTTTGTTAGAATATAACCTATGAAGCTGGTCACCGTCGAGCATTGCCCAGCTAAGAATTTCCTCCAGCCAGCTCACAAGGGTGCCAATGGATTTTGCGGCATTTTGTGCTTGTTTCAACGGCTCTGTCACCCCGACCAATTGCAGAATTTCCGCCTCATACTGTTGAGCCTGTCGTTGTAGTTGTGTAATCTCGAGGATAGCATCGTCGAGTATATCCGTCTTGCGCATGATTTTATAGGCATTGTAGATTTTACTACAAAAAATTTGAGGTGTTTCGACGAGGGTGTTGAATTTAGCCATCAGCACGTTGAGCCTCTCAACCCAGTGTGATAAACGTCTGTTCCATGAGCAGTGACTTGTAAATAAGTTGAAAATATACCAACCGTTTCGTGGTCTCTATCGGTGGAGATTCAGCATCGGGCTTGAGCAGCTTGATTCGACGCCGTGTTCGGCGCTGGGCACTGATGACTGATTTATTTCTTGGGGCTGTTTAATCATTATGGCGGCGGAACAATAATTATCATATTACCTCTCATAATGTTTGCGACTTTTAGCCCGATTCGCAGCCAGGCGCTCTTCCGTCGTGTGATATTTCTGTGCGCGAGCCATGTTAGACAGGTGGGCGTGAGGTCTGCAGGCAGTCTGTGCAAGTTCGAGTTAGGACGTCAAATGCTTGCTGTCTGACCTTTTGATCGTTGTCTGACTTTATCACAGAGCCGCTCAACAACATCCCTTTGCGGGTTCAGCGTTTATGTACATGATTCAAGCATCCTATCGGCACTGTATAGAGTATCTGTATAGTGAGGGCTCACCAATCCCTGTTTCTGTGGGCTGGGGAGGGTGGTATCCCCCGCCATTTCGTCGACTAAAAATAAGTCAGTTGGGTAATAAATGACTCACAGAAGCTACGCAAAAGCATGTTTGGCATGGAGAACCACCGCGGGCCACGAATACAAAAAGCATCGGTCGGGGGTTTGCGCTATCCACCACTTGACCTACAAGATGAGCGGCAAAAAAAAAAGTAAGGGAAAAGATACCATTGTTCGTTCTACTCTTACCTCTGAGCCATAGGATCGTTGAAACGCAAACCCGTCGTTGTCATCCCAAATGATGAGGATTGGCGGGTGGAGCGACGCAGGCGGCAACTCCTGCGAGAGGAAGAAGAAAGAAAGAGAAGTGTCTACAGTGAGTATAACACTGCGTACTCAAATGGTGTACCTTACGGTTTCGAATGCTCCTAGCACAGGATCCAGAAATGCTCTGCCAAGAAGCTTTACGCGAGACCAAAGGCGAGGGACCAGAACTATGTAAGTAGTGTTAGAACGGCTGAGATACATTTCGCTAACCTGATATTGATATAGACCACTGGAAAGTGGCTGATGGACATCGAGGGGCTTACATATTTGAAGCACAAGCGTTTCTTATTTCCCACCTACGCAACTGGTTAGAGGCCCGTTGCATGGGCAAAGAAGATATTTTTTGGACGTACTTATATGATATCTGGTTTGTGCATTTCCCAGAACAGCACGCGGGGCGATACAGGATCCCCCCACTCGATATCCCAAGGCTCAACCTAGCCATAAAAATGCGCAAGCCGGTGAGTGCTATCAATCAAAATGCAGATATTCCATGTACTCACCACTTGTATAGCTTATCAAACATCATTTGGAGACGATATATTATGAATCGTCTCGGTGCTTGGAGGTGTTGGCTGATGTCCACGATGCCAATTACGAGTGGGAAGCAGCCATGAAACAAGAGTTGGAAACAGTGATGGCCAAATCAACCCTACCTTCATGGGATGATGGGTGGGCGGAGATCGCGGAACATGCGCCGGTGTTGAAGGAGCCAGCAAAGCCGTCCTCGGACTGCGAGACAGAGTATGGTTATGCGTTGTAATCACTATCTCGTTTCATGCTATTACTATATCACACGAAGTTTGAAGATGTCAATCCACGTGATAATTCATGTATTGCGTTGTGATCAACAGTCCTAGTCGAGACCGAGACTCCTATCACGTTGTAACAGTCCCATCACGTTACAATCAACAAGCAATCCTGGCACGCGTCGCCTTACCTTGGACAACTTACTGGTGACTGTAGGATGTCAGGCCGTCGCAGGTGAGCTCCTCCCGTTCGATTCCCAAAACCCTTGACCCATTCATTCATATCCAGTCGAAAGCGGCCGCGCCTGCATGTTGAGGTGTATGAGGATGAAGCCGTGGCTCAACCACCAAAGCTGAGCATTCAACGGCACACTGATGTGATGTCCACCCGCCGTGGAATATCCACACGGCAATCATTTTATACCATGCCAGCCTCTCCAGTAAAAAAGACATCAGCCCCCATGTCGGGTGATGACTTAGGTGTTGACTGGCTCGACAGTGGCAAGGAGTTTGCATTTGATGACGCAAACATGAGCGAAGGTCTCCAACTTCCACCCGATTACATGGATGAACCGGATGTTCGCCCACTGTTGGATGAGGACAATCCAAGGAGAGCTCGAAGTTTGGCTGTGAGTGCCGCCAGCCTGTTTTCCTGCATGCGTACTGATACTCCTTTCAGGATTCAAACCCACTCTTACGATGGACGTCAGACGTCGATAGTTACCTCACTGAAATATTGCGACTTGAGGCCAGGGGTGATGAAATCTACTACACCACATGTCTTGTATGCCAGGACTTGAATGCCTCAGCAATCTACCGTTGCGATTCCTGTGAAGACCTTCGGCTATTGTGCAAGGATTGTATAGTATCGCGTCACGCATGCCTACCATTTCATAAAATTAAGGTGTGTAGTTTCCACGAGCCCGCTGTTCTCTTTCGCTTACCCACCATGCTTGCAGCAATGGAATGGGTCATTTTTTGACAAAACTTCATTAAGATTTCTTGGTTTGCGATACCAACTTGGCCACCCGATCGGGCAGGCTTGCCCCAATCCTAGCCCTGCTCGCGCTAATGATTTTACGGTGATCGACCTGGATGGTATCCACACCGTCGCACTCGATTTCTGCAATTGCCAATTGTCATCTGCGCGTCATATTCAATTCCTCCGTGCGCGCTTATATCCAGCAACGGCGCTTGACCCGCAAACAGCTGCCACCTTCCGCGTCCTCGAGAACTTCCAACTACTCAGCTTCATGTCCAAGTGCTCTGCTTATGAATTCTATCGCACACTGGTGCGCAGGACTGACAACACTGGGATCCGCCCACCACCCGTAAGCCCCTCACCTTATTATTTTTTAATGGTCTAATTCTATCATAGGACCGCTACCCAAGTTTTTTGCGGATGATTCGGCAGTGGCGCCACCTCAAGATGCTTAAGCGGAGTGGTCGTGGACATGACTCATCTGGCGCCTCGGGCACGCAGGTGGGCGAATGTGCCGTTCTTTGCCCGGCATGTCCACAACCTGGTGTCAATCTCCCAGATGACTGGGAGACGGCTCCAACCCATACGTCGTAAGTATATGTCGGTTTCTTAGTTTAACTAGTCGCCTAAGTGATTGATAGGTGGATATATTCCTTATTCTTGGCAATCGACGCAAACTTCCGCTTGAAGCGTCTTAACGTCTCAAGTGACGACCGAGACCCTGGCCTCAACCAAGGATTCGCGTATTTTGTCGACGAGAAACCCTTCAAAGACTTTCTGCGGGTCTATGACAAGAAAATTCCAGATGATGTCAGTACATGCAGCAACCATGACGCGATCAAGTCAGCAAGCATACGCGGTGGAAAGGGGACGGCTGCGAGTGGTGTCGGGGCCATAGAATGTAGCCGACATGATATGAGACGGCCTGCTTCTATCGGCGATCTACAAAAAGGGGAACGGTTCGTAGTGTCTCGTTATTTTCCTCAGCGCACTGAAGGAGTTCTCCCATAGATATGTAAACATGGATTACTTCTTCCTCTCAAGTCTGCAACAAAACACGCCAAAGCAATTGGTCGTTTCATATGATATCGCTTGTCAATGGTCACGAAATATATCCAAACGCATCTCTATGTATCCCGCCATCTTGCGACCCCACCACTCCAGCATGGATATTACCTACCTTGTCCCGAAATTTCACATTGCGGCCCACAGCCTCATTTGCCAGGTTGCATTCTCATATAATTACACTCCACGGGTGGCCCGAACAGATGGCGAAGCCCCCGAGCGTAATTGGTCGGCATCCAACCCAACATCCAGCAGCACGAAGGAGATGGGACCAGGATCGCGACGAGACACACTCGACGACCATTTTGGAGATTCAAACTGGAAGAAAACAACTGGACTCGGTGAGATATCAATCTTTTGAGGCGTTCTCCTCTAAATTCCATTAGTTGGCACATACTTGCGGAAGGTCAAGGAAGCGGTCGCCGAGACCGCTGATCACATCGTTGCATTTGTTGACTTCAGCACGAGTCTCCCAAAGGAAACTGTCAGGGAATGGTCGGAACTGGTTCGACGTTGGGAAGCCAACCGGGGGAGTGTCAATCCCTTTGAACCAACACTGAGTGGTAAGTTATGACCAATCATCACAATAGTTTTTGCATCCTTGCTTGTAGAAGTCACGGGTAGCAAAGTTCGCCTAGAGCTAGCTACTGAAGATGCAAGTGATGACTCCGCTATTCATATTCACGATGACATTTCGCCGAGCGTATTGATCTCCCAAGGATTGGATCTTGAAGAACAGCAGTAAGCCTGATCGTCTTGCATCCGATGACTTCCTACCACATTTCTGCAGGCAGCGGCTGCAACGCGACACAGCTGCGATGGGGTCTAATTGCACCGACCTGCAACGTGCCAGGATGCTGGAGCGATCAAATCGGCTTCGACGCAGGATTGGGGCCTGGATTGACATTCAACATCTCTATATGCCAGGCGTAGCTATATTCCGTGCGCGGGGGGATCAGGACAGCAATGACCATCAGTCCGAGGCTTTCAGCATTCCCTTATACTTTCCGTCACAGGTTCTCACACAGGTCACGACCGATATGAAGCTCAGGGAATATGAAGGCCGATTGCGGTTTGCTCTCGGCCACGACATCCTCCACGACCTACGACGGCATATTCTACTTCGGGCCGCTATGTGGAAGTCCAAGGATCGATTCATGCGTGGACAGCGCGAACACATGCGCAGCCAAACACTCATCCGAAAGGTTGAAGGTCGGGTAAGTGCTGATATCGCACGCTACCGCGCAAATCGTGATGCCCTGGTCCGCCTTTCTGAAGCCCTGCCAAACCCGGGCCCTGGCTGGCTCGATGTCTTGCAACCACTGGAGGATGGCGACTCAGCTAATTTGAGCCCCCACGAAATATCTGTGGGAGAAGGTCGACGCAAGATACCATGGATATGGAAAGTCCAAGGCACAGGGGACAACAATAATGCGATGATGCAGGAAGGTGTGTATTTCATTTATTTTACCAAAATGCGCGCTCATAAGCCGATTATATACAGCCCTCCGTATTGAATGGTGTAAGGCGCGAGCTCGAGCTCACCGATGGCAGGAGGAATGCATCCTCCTGCATGAAGAGATGCGCCGTGTTGAGGCATTCTTCCAGTGGCAGGCGGGGTTATGGAATTCTCGAGCATCAATTACGCTCAGCGATGCGATCACCGACGCGGGACGGTGCGCATATGCCCTCAGTCAATCGGCCCTTCGAAAAACAATGGCCACCCACTGCGCAGCCGCATGGCGAGAGGCACGCGAGTTACTGGACACTAATTCATCGTTCACCCTAGTTGAGGCTGATGGTGAAATAGCCTAAATACAGTCATTTTGAAGAATAAATAATGTTTGCCTGGTTATTGTCCGAGAATATACATGTAGTGCCTACAAAAAAAAAAAAACATATGGAAAAAAAAAAACATACAAAGAACAGGAGGAAGCCGAAACATACAAAAACTGAAAAAAAAAACATATGGAGATCGGACGGAGAACGGAAAACATATGAAGGCAAAAAAACATACGAAGAACGGGCGGGTAAGCCGAAACATATGAAAAATGAAAAAAGCAACATATGGAGATCGGATGGGGAACGAAAAACATGTGAAGGCATAAAACCTACAAATAGATCCGAGAAAAAAACATTCCGAAGTGTGCTGATGCGGAATCAAGAATCAAGGATTGATGCGGTAAATGCTGACAAATGGAAGGCGCAAAAATATTTCTGCTCACTGTTCTAAACAGTGAGCAGGCCATCTTCCCCCCCACTGGGCATAGTGCCCATGCATTTATGGGATCGTCTGCCCCTGGAGTCAATTCATACAATATTCATACATTAGAGGTATCTCTCATTACAAGCTTTCATGCAACAGGCTTTAACTCTGCTAACCGTGCTACATACATGAACCTGCCAGCATCAGGTGCCCGGGAAGCATATAACATCGGCTACGAAGTTGGCCATGAGGAAGGCTGCAAAACCGGCAG
>QGOG01008632.1:0-10522 GCA_003313185.1 Collybia sp. MG36
TCACCTCACTCATTGAATCACTGCCTTCCCATCCCGTAGAGCAACACGTCCTTCACGACCTCATTACCAAGACGCTAGAGCAATCCAAGAACGAGTCATCCTCAGAGAACCGGAAAAGCCATTGGGAGTACTTGCTCAAGAATGAAATCTTCAACCTCGCGGTACGGGTTGTCTCAGAGCAGTCTCATCCATCAATTCATTATCATGTAGACAACCGAGGGCGACGCGCTTAAGGAGAAAAACACGACCTACTATGATAAACTACGGGATATGCTGGATATTGTGTTGACATTCACAGAACTGGGTGGGTACTCAATCAACACCACTGCCAACTTATGATGACCTTGCGAAGATGCCTGTGAACAGCCGTTCCCATTCACCGTCCTCCAGGACCTGTTGGAAACACAAACCATTACGTCGTGTTCTGAGATATTTTCATGGATCGAAGCACGCGCGGGTAGATTGACCGAAGGGATGGTCCCCCAGAAGGGAAAGGCCCTTATCCTCCTGCGGACGCTGAACGACCTCCTCCGCCGCCTCTCAAAAATGGGTTCGACCACTATATTTTGTGGCCGAATATTAACGTTCCTCAGCGGGGTATTTCCGCTCGGGGAACGGAGCGGAGTGAATCTTCGAGGCGAATACGGCCCAACCTGGGAAGGGGTGAAGGATCCGCGACAATCCGGAGAGCAAAAGATGGCTGTGGCTGAAGTCCAACCATCGGATGAGGGTGCGGGTGAGAAGATGCAGGTTGACTCTGAGGAATCGAAAAAGCCAACAGAAAAACGATCAGACCAGAAGAAAGAAGGTGTGTTCGTATTCGTGCATAGCGGCTCAGCGGTTTACAATCTTCAAGATTTTTACAACACTTTCTGGTCTCTGCAGCTCCCATTCTCCAAGCCTCCTCTTTTCAGCCAAAAGAACACGTTTGATGAATTCCGAGACGCGATCAACAAGGTTCTTCCCGTGCTGAAAGAGGCCACTGCTAAAGAGAGGGCTATGATGGGGAGTCGAGTCGTCGCAGGCGTTCCATCACTCAAACGAAAGAGGGAACCAGATTCGGAAGACGCAAATTCGAATGAATATTTCTTTGCTAAATTCCTCACCAGTTCAGAGCTGTTAGATCTTGAAGTATGATGCGTACTTTTACACCGAGCAATGCTAATTTACTTGTTTAGATTGCGGATATGCATTTCAGGCGGCAGTTCCTATTCCAATTGCTTATCCTACTCCACCACCTTTTAACATTCACAAAGGCAGCCAAGGCGGTCTGGTCATCGCCGCGCAATCGATCCTTACAGATGGAATTCACTCTCGAACCCCCTGACGCACAATGGGTACAAGAAACGGTGAATAAGGCGATGGAAGAACTTCGACAAACAACTCCGAACGGTCGGGCCTTTGCAGAAACTGTAGCTGTTATCCTCGAGCGGGAGAAAAACTGGGTCAAGTGGAAAAATGAACTTTGCTCGCCATTTGACAAGGAGCGGTGGGGCGTAGAGCATGATGGCAGGAAAGCTGGCCTACTGGAAGCCACCAAGGATGCCCGAGAACGAATGAAGAACCCTCCACCTGATTGGGAGTGGAGATTGGGCTCAGAACCGCTGACTGAGATATGGGATATGGGGTACAGAGATTTGCATGATTTGCAAAACCCTTTCCAGTATGATTCCCACCCACCAATGTCATCCAATTTCTGACCCCTTCTAGGCCAGGGGATGTTAAAGACTTCGTCAAAAAGATCAAACAAGAGGATTCTCGCATTGAATTGAGGAAGAAAACACTTGTCAAAACAGCAGAGCGGGTTGCACTTGCACAGGCTAAAGCAGCAGCAGCAGCCGCGGCACCACCCCCACAGCTACAGCCACAGCCGCCCTCCGACGAAGTTATGGCCATAGAGCCGCAAGAGAACCCTACACGTGCATCCAATTTGGATGTCCAGTCCACCGGCCCGAATGCTGTTCCATCTTCCGCTCCTAATGTCGCATTGGGCTCTTCTATTCATCCGTCCCTCCCCGCAAAGCCAGCCATGTCGCCGAAACCACCCTCATCGGCGCAGGACGGGACCGGTGTCGACGTACCTGCTCTCAAGCTCGTGGCGTCATCCTCTCCTGCACCCACGGCACCACCCGCCCCACCCACACTGCCCAATGACGATCTGCTATTGAAATATGAAGAAGTAATGTCATAGATTCTCCGTGGTTGATGCGTTTAACAAACATTTTTTAGAACAAGCAACGTTGGTCGTGGCTCACACTCCGAACGGCCCGTGATCAATACCTACAGCACTTTGGTAAAATCGGGACCGGTGACATCGAGCTCCTCGCACAAGAAATTGAGAAGGAGCAACAGGAAAAGACAAAGGTTCACAAGCCCGAAGACACACCATTCATAACTAATGTGTTATCTGCGGAGGAACAGAGGCCTGAGAGTCCAATAAGTTCTGCGGCTGCTCCTAGCGAATCACAGCGACAAGGAGACGCTATAACCAAGGTAGATGTAGAGGGGGACGTGAAGATGGAAGACTGACGGATCCTTCTCTGCTCATACGGCGTCGAACCATCTCGTTTATTCCATCATGTATTGGTAGGCAAGCAAAAAATATAAGGATTCACATGCAGGCGCAACACAATGTACATTTGAATTTTGCGCGGGTCTGCATGGTAGCGGCTGTACACGAGCGCGTGATCGAATAGATTCTCCTGTTCTGGGATTGTGAATGATCCGATAAAGAGCTCAAGTTGAAGCACACGAAATCTGCTCAAAGAGCTGTCCTTCCTCGCTTCCCAAGTTTTGCACAATACCCACCATGTCGACAGAACCGGTGTCAACCCCTCTGAGAGTGCGTGCTGACCTGAATTGCATTTTCAATTTATTTCTGAGTGGCAGAGTAGAATGTGCTTGTGACTGGGGGAGCGGGCTACATTGGTCGCTCTCATTTGCTTTTGTGAAGGGACAGCGCTAATGCCGACGCCTTTGGCTACCCAGGATCACACGTAATTTACGCCCTACAAAAAACACGACGTTACAAAGTCATCTCATTGGACAACTACCACAATTCCTATCCAGCAGTCTTTGGGAGGATAACCCAGTTATCGAAATCTGAATTACCCGAAAACCCGACCCAACTTGAAATCGAAACGACGGAAGTCGACTCGCAACAATGTGATCTTACGCAGCCTGATCAAGTCAAGTCAGTGTTTGAGAAGTTTGGTAAAGGAGGAATATGGGGCGTTATCCATATTGCAGTGAGTACCGGAAATAATGAATTATCGCGGGCTCATATCATCTCCAAGGCATACAAAGCCGTCGGAGAATCAACGGAAATTCCTCTGACTTACTACGCCAATAATGTCGCTGCCACAATCTCCCTACTGCAAATCATGTCAGATTACGATTGCCGCCGGATCGTGTACTCTTCCTCCGCGACAGTCTATGGCACGCCCCCTGTGATCCCGATCCCCGAAACGACGAGGCTGAAAGCCGACAGCCCTTACGGGAAGACCAAGGTGATGGCAGAAACAATCATTGATGACTTGTGTCATGGTATGTCAAGCATTCAGAACGATCATGGCTGTCTTGACAGTGTTTTAGCTGATCAGCGATGGCGGGGAATTTCATTGAGATATTTTAAGTAGGCCCGTTATTCTGGGGCATCGAACATTGATGTTAACGTGAAATCCAGTCCGGCTGGAGCCCATCCATCTGGTCTCATTGGAGAAGAACCTCGGGGTCGACCAGGAAATCTTCTTCCGCTGCTCGCACATATGGCTGTTGGTCGCGTCAAAGACGCGACTCTAAAGGTTTTTGGGAACGACTATCCTACCCCGTATGCCTTACACACCTATACCTGTTGCCGTTTTTAAAGGACACTTAGAGACGGTACCTGCGTCCGCGACTATCTCCATGTGCTCGATTTGGCATCTGGTCACCTTCTGGCTCTCGACGCGCTAGACCGGGAATCAAAAGTATTCGGTACCGCTCCGGAGGCATACTTCAAAGCTTTTAATCTCGGGAAAGGCAAAGGCATGAGTGTCCTGCAAATCGTGGATGCCATGCGCCGGGCCACCGGGTTTGACTACAAGTATGAGATCATTGGCCGTCGGTATGTTGTATCTGCCCCCCCCCTCCCCAGATCGAGACCGGCGATAACGGGGCATTTTAGGCGTGGAGATGTCCCCGATTTGACGGCTGATCCCTCTCTTGCTGAGAAGGAATTGGGTTTCAGCGCACTCCATGATTTGGAGACAATGTGCAAGGATCTTTGGAACTGGCAAACGAAGAACCTCATGGGATATGGAGAGCAATGAGACGGCCTGTCATACATCTATCCACTCCATAGATTATCATATGTAGGTGGACATTCAGGAGCAGTCAACTCCTCATTTTCGCCGCCATGGTCCAGTCCTTGCTTTGCTAGCCATTGTTTAACATAATCGATTGCTATATATAGATCATCCATCATAGAATATCAGCTCCTTCTCCATGATCACATTAGCTGATCCTGCCATATTGGTATATGTATGTTTTACGCAGGCTTCGTATCACGAATACTACTCATAGACATGTTTAGAATACGCGGTTCTACAACATAACTGTTCCAATCACATCTACGCATGGCTCGTTATAACAGCTCCGTTCCGTGAGAGCGATTTGCCGTCCCAGCGATTCGCTAGCACCGACACTGCGCTCTCATTGGAATGGTAAATAAGTTCTTCCAGCCGGAACTCCACTTCCCGCTTCTCGGAGACCTGTGACCTAAGAGGTTCGTAATAGCATACGGTTGGATAGAGATTGGCCAATCTATCTCCCCAACACAAACACAAGTCCTTGTGTTGTTGTGCAATCAAGCACACGGCCATGACTAGTCATTTTGAACATCAGGCTAATCACGCGGGGCGTCCAAGTGCGCTTCTTGATGCCATTTACATCTTTTGGACGTTTTTTCGAGTTTCATGCCAACAACTCAGTCCCAATCTGGATCTGACTCGGTGTGTATGTTGCTGACGGAATATGTGCCAAGCTCTTTTAGAATTTTCGCTGCGCCATATATAGAGGGCCCCATATCTCCAAACTCTGGAGCAACAAGGAACTTGACAGAAATCAAGCATGGCATTCGGTATTCTTGGTAAAGGCGTATTTCTCTACTCGAGCTCGCAGTTTCTGACGGCAGCGGCGTTGTAAGAGGATAAACACTTGGATAATGTTCCTGGGACGGCTCTCCTGTCGGACCTGGGTATTGTTCGTGGGCAACAGGTGAGCGACATCCAGCATATAACAAGGCGAGATGATATCTTATTTTTGGGAAATAGGTTAGTATCGACGATGCCACAGGCCTCAAGAGAGGCAGTGGGCGAAATTCGCATATCGTGCTTGTCCCACAACCGTCGGACGATCCCAAAGACCCGTAAGTTTCGCGGTGTCATGCATCAACTGCGTGTATGTAAATCTCTCGTCCTAGTTTGAATTGGCCGAGATGGAAGAAGGAAGCGTGTTTCTGGACTCTGTTGGTGTTTCTTACTTATCGGCCTTCGCGTCGTCTGAATGGCTCCTAGGGCATTTACCGCTTCCCTTGATGGCGCATTATCCCCTATGGTGGGGCCAGGTTATTTTCTTCTCTCTGCGCAGTTTGGCGTTAGCGTGGACGAGGTTGCCTCAAGCTTCGGGGCCATACTCCTCGGCCTGGCTTGTTTCATGTAAGGGATACAGTCGCTACATCGAACATGTCATTTATACAAGACCCATCTAGGCTGTTCCAAAATACACTAGCCGTGAAGTTCGGTCACAGGATTGTGTACATCAGCTCTGTTACATTGGTTCGTTGTCCAGTCCCTTGATATTCTTAGCTTTATGTATACCTAACACTCTTAGATGTTCATCTCTTGCATTTGGTGCGCGGTGAGCCCAAATATGGCATCCATCCGCGCGTCTCGCGTCTTTCAGGGTTTCGGAATGTCCGCTCTCCAAAGGTACGTTCATGATCACAACTTTTAAGGCCCCCCAGCTCACCAGTTCAACACCGAATTCAAAAGTCTTGTCGCATCAACTATTGAACAAATATATTTGTGAGTGGATTAATGGTTGACCCATTGGGAACCCTAACTTACTCCCACAGCGTCCATGAACGTGGAAGCCGATCAGTCATATGGAGCTTCTCCATCATGTCCGGTATCACATTGTGCGTTGATTGCCATTGGCACAGCCTGACTGGATGGTACTCACTTTGGGTAGGGGCCCTTTACTCTATAGTTATGTCATACAGAACCTCTCCTGGCAAATGGGGTTCTGGTTCGTCACAATCCCGTTGGGGATTGCCGTTCTACTCGTCTTTTTCTTCGTACCGGAGGTGATGACGATTTTGATCAATCATATTTTCCCCAATTCTGAAATCCGTCTTACAGACCACCTATGACCGCACAGCCGCGGATCAGGGCAAAGAGCAAGTCTTATCTATCGACAATAACAGTTCGGAGAAAGACGCCTCTACATCCGAGCCGGAAGTTGCTTCTAGTATCAAAAGGCCAAGTTACGTATCCCAATTGAAAATCTGGAGCGGAACGTACAGCAATGTCAACCTCGTGAAACTATTTCTCCGTCCCTTCCCTTTCATATTTTCTCCTGTGGTAAGTAATCCGATTTTTCACACAGGAAAATTTAGAATAAACACCACACAGACCTGGTTTATATTTCTGGTCCATGGAATGCAGACAGTGTGGCTTAGTGCGCCTAAATCCTGCTTGATCCAGATTTATTGCTCATTATCTTTCCAGGTCTCCTGCCGATATGCTCTTCGACCATCTTTACTTTAGAGTACAATTTCACCGCTTCTCAAATTGTAAGACGCAGGAGAACGTCTTATCCAGTATCTAACTCTTTTTCTCAGGGGCTCACCAATCTCGGCGGCATAGTGGGCATCATCATCGCGATGTGCGTAACGGGCCCTTTGACAGACTGGGGTACCGTTCGGTTGGCCAGATTAAACAAGGGGATATACGAGCCTGAGTTTCGCATTCTTTTTATATCCGCCATGCTTTTCGGCGTCTTCGGATACGCAGGCTGGGCAGGTATGATTTACATCCCCCAGCGTTTGGAGCATACCTAACATGGCCAATAAGTCGGTACCACTCACTCCATGCCCTGGATTGGAGCGGTCGCATGCATCACGTAGGAATTTTGATTGTGATTCTGACAACCCAAAATTGAAATCACACTTCTCTAGGATGGCTAATTTTAGTATGGTGGTTTCCGGTGCTGCAGCGGTGACCTACCTTCTAGACACGCACGGTACCGATGCATTGCACGTTCTCGCTCTCAGCAACTTCCTCAAAAATATTGTGCTATATGGCTTTACATTCTTTGCGAACGGCATGGTGCTCCACCGGGGAGTGAAAGTATCGCTCCTTATCCTTGCCTCATGCCAAGCATTCTGCTGGTTGGCATCGCTGCCAATGTATGTTTATGGGAAGAAAGTCAGGTCATATGTAAGTGCGATATTCTCGCCCCGAGGTTCTACTCATAGGACTCCCTTGCTAGATTGCGAGACATCCACATCTTTTCATCGTCTCGGCGGAGAGCCAGGATCGGCCAAGCCGAAATGCGTAGAAATAGGTTCACGGCCTCAGACACGACGACGACCACAGACACGATTTTCCCCTAGGCTCCTTCATTGTATATTATACGCACTGTATATGCTTTCAACGCCGTGATATTACTTTTCAGTCATAACTCGTGGTCATTCTTGTTCATGAACATCAAATGCTTCCCTACGAGGACATCGGAGTCTCTTATTTCAAAAATGTTTATCGCAATGCTCCATTTTGATAAGGTGTTGACGGCGCCCTTGAATTACCCAGGCGCGTGAATAGAAGGAAACCACGCCGATCGATTTTTCGACCCGTCAACCTCAAACATATGCGAAGGGATGCATAGTTGAAAATATGTGGAACTCAAAAAAGCACCAGCAAATACTTGTACAGTAATCCATTGAGAAATACGTGGGTGAAATGTCCTTTTTTGTCGTCAAATTTGGCCTTTATTTCGCGTGGTCCCCTATCGCAAGCGGCAGTTGGGCATACGCATGGCCTAGCGGCGGTTCCCGCTAATTTTTCAAGACGAAGAACAAGGAGCGTGATGACGAAATTATAACCATCCTTGGCGAATGGTGCGCTTTGGGCCCGCAATCCTCATACCCCATCTGGCCTCGAACTGAATCTGCGACTCAAGTCGTCGAACAAAGACCCCCGGCCATACTCCGATCGTCATGCACACCAGTCAACTGGAATACTTGTTTATGAAGAATCCTGGGAGGGGAAACGTACGTGCTTATGGCTATGCAACGATCTCAGGTCCATTCCAGATATCGAAGGGTAAGCAAAAGTGATACATATCACTGAGTCTTCTGAATCTTTCTCGTTCTTCCCGCACCTCGGCACGACACTTCTGTGCTTCCTCCTCGCTTACGAGTCCCTCGACCCACTCCAAAATACAGTTCACAATTTCAACAGGTAAGCGAGGCTCAAGGGTTTCGCGAACCACCCCATGAATCCATGCACGTTGTTGTGGTGGTACCTGAGCGGTGGATATAATTGGTGGGGTATCAGGATCCACGAGGAAGAATGCTATGACCGTCTGGTGCCCCGTCTTGGAGCGATCGGCCAATGTGAAAGAAGACTGTCGGTATTGGTATATGTTGGGGAAGGTAATTCCAAGGCCTGGGCGCACCGGCACGGAGCCGATATGTTGATGGCACGCATCTCCATCTTGAAGTCCCCATGTGCGCAAGGTTGCACCAGCGTCGCCGGCAGGAAATCCACGGGGATATGTCACAGCCATGCGGAAGTGGAGGTTGCTCTGGGTGAGGTTTTCCTGAAAGCATTATGTGTTTAATAGGTGTGAGAGCGAATGAAGGTGAACATACAAAGGCAAGGAAGTGCAAACCACAGGCGACTATTCTTTCATTCCTCATGCCTTCAACGTGCCATAGCGAACCAGGGAACCACGAATCGCCAGGCTCCTGAAAACAGTTATCGCTCTGCAACATGGAGCGGAATAACATTCTTACGAGCTTCATCTCTTCAACGTGGACGAACATCTGCAGGGTTCTTCCGCGAAGACTGACTTTCAACCCCCTCTTCTCCAGTCCCCCTTGGTATCCGGTTATTGGAATATCCGGAAATTCAATTGGGCGGTGCATTATCCAGTGCCTCATCTCTCGCTCGTATTCTACCCAACCACCTTCGTCGTCGGAGAACTCGGGCGCTTCGGGCTCTTCCCATTGATTGTACCTGCATGGTCCTGGAATGCGTTGACTGAGCGGATTATTCCGGTGCAGATCTGTTAGCACATGTTCAAAGAGAGGAATGAACGAGGAGAGAAGGGCAGATATGTGATCGTAAATCAGCGTGTGGCCCGGGTGGATGTTATTGATATATGAGGCAAATCTTACACGGGAATGGAGTTCCAATGGCACAACGACCTCGGAAGGTAAAAGGGCGAAACGCGAGGACAATGTGTAGATGTCGGAGGATGGAGCAGAGAAAATGGGTTGTGGAATTTGATGGTGTGGGAATGAAACCAGGGTTTGCCCATAAACCAATGGATGCAAATGGTGATCGATGAGTGGAACAACAATATTCTCTGCATCGTGGGGGACACGGTTCCGCAGGGAATCAAGGGATAATAGCAAAGGCGCTGGGTCGGGTAGCAAACTATCAGATTCCCATAAACGCTCGAAGCATGACACTTGGCTGGTATTGGCGTGTTAATGGTAGGCCCATGAACAAGGACACAGCGACATCACCATTGATTCTCGTCGTCTCGCAACAAAGTGTACCCAGCTAGTTCATCGATCACATATTGTATCTGGAGGACTATTGGACCTCGACCAGAATTATTGCTCAGCTAACTTGCCTGATTCTCGGATAAATCAACCAGAGACGATGCTGAAGGGGTTCGCACTTTGTACTTGCGTTTCTTGGCGTCATTAAGCCATCGAATCCGTACATTTGGGTCCTTGTATACACGCCACCAGTCTGGCACTCTTCGCAGCTCGGAGGAGAGCATAGACATTGCGAGATCCGCAAGCTATCAGAGAACAACCGATCACCATGAGTCCAAGGGATGCATATTTCTCCAAAACTAGCAAGGTAGGCATACAGTTCTTGGCTCGTCTGTTAAAATAAACGCTTCATGTGATGGGTACTTGACGTGAGGCTGAAACGCAGCCTTCACAAAATCTCACCTCCGACTCCACCGAGATAGTGGAGGCCAAACACAAATGGATGGCGGTAGCCCCTGTCACTTGGCATTTCCTAGTAGCGCTCGTATAAATAATAGGTCAAGGGCAGGGGAGTAGGAGGCTGCCAGAGAACTGTTCGGACTCACACGCCGGCGGGTTCAATATTTGAACGGAGATTCCACGTTGATTTAAACCCTGAATAACAACTCAAAGTGGAAATCAGGGTTGAAAATCGTCCGAAACATCATGTGTGAATTTTGTATTGCACTATTGTTTGAACATGAA
>QGOG01008670.1:0-14512 GCA_003313185.1 Collybia sp. MG36
GGCTGGCCATCTATAATATACATTGCTCGATGTATGACTGGCTTCCCTCCCTCTGCACGGGGGGGATTGCTGCAGCACCGTCACCCAAGCCACAAGCCGTTTTGAAGCGCAGAAGATCTGATAGTTGGGGCGCTTATTCAGCCCCTAGTTATTTAAATTCCCTGGATATTATTCTATTTGATAGTACAGACTAAGGTCACGGAGACATAGAGATGACCCGGATCACGCCAGCGTTGTGTCTAGACAACGAATTCAAGTCCAGCACTAGATCACCTCCAGGCGAGCCGCTTTGGAGCTTGTGCACATCCTGTGACGCATCCTGTCCACTGAGGTGATCCCGCGATGGGGCACTGAGATCACACACCATTGCGGTCGATGGCCTGGCTGCACTAGAGCCGGGCGAAGCCTCTGATGAGTACCTGGGCATAGATATGGACAGGCGATCCGAATCTGTAGTATTGTAGCGGGTTCTCCGCGCATTGAGCCTGGGTATTTCCCGAACAGGGGTCAGCCATGGGCTAAAAGAAATGGACATAACGCACAGGGCTAAGAGGCCAGCGGCATAACCTGTATGGAATAGTTGAGGAGGGGCAGAGTGTTTGAGACAGAGACACTCACAATCCGATTCAACAGCACAAATTCCAAACCACCGAACTGGGTATGATTTGAATGAGAAGCTCCCGTTCAGCAATCAAACGGGCTTACAGTAGCCCCGTTCGGCATCCCACTAGAACCAGCCCTGTTAGCAGGTACAGGTTTAAGCCCAAGATTCTCACTAGAACTACGATCAGAATGGCCACAGCACTTTGGGTATGATGTTCAATTGGAGATGCCTGCCAGGGAGGAACATGTAAATGGTAATACACACCTTGTAAGCATTCCAGTTGCTGTAAATATGGCGTTACCAAACGACCCTTACAAAAATGAAAAGATGCTTACGGATCGTCCACTGCATTATTTTATCAATCAAACGCTTCGTCCTATCGACTGGAATTAAACTGATCAATGAGACAGGACCTGAACCATCCGCACCGCTTGAGACCCAACATCCGGCTCCGCCTGAGTTGGTATGACACCGAGGCCGTGATGAACACGTCCACAAATGCGCTGAGGGTAAAGAAGCAGGTAATAACCCATCGAAGCTGTTCGTTCCGCGCGTGCACCTCCGATACAGGGCCAGTTATTGCTACCCGCCCGACCCACACGAAGCCCATGCAGAGCTCCACCAGCACCAACACGCAACAAGAGGCCAATATATAGGGATTCTTCCCAAATCGATACATCCGAAAGATATACGCCCCCTACAATCGAGTGGGCGAATGAGTACACAGTGGGTAGGAGGTAGGTGGGGCGCCGACCTGCGCGGTGCAGTGGATGATAACCTCAAGCGCGATTGTGATCGAGAAGCCGATAGGCACCATGACAGCGTCAAAGGGTTGATCGTACCCCAAAACGACGATGGTGTCGTGTAGCATCCAAAACTCACAACAGAAATGCAGTATCGTGCTCAGGCTGAGGATTCCATGAAGCTACAGATCAGCCATGCGGACTGCGTATTCAAAGGCCCACAGACCAGATAACTGCAGCCTGTATGAATTGAAGCCGTTCAGTCCAACATGAACCTGGAGATGTACAGGATGCCTCTTACTGCGGATTTCAACACGAGGGGGTCCGATTGAAATCTCGAGAAATATGAACATCCTTGCACGATAATGCACCCGTTCAGAACTGCAGAGACCAGGAAGCATATCGCAACTCCGCCCCACGCTTCTGAGAACGTCGAGGGTGGCATTGGCAGCGTATCAAGGTGAGTGAAAATTGCAAGCCCCTTCAAGCCCGTAGGGCTGGTTTTATGAGCCATTCCATCATCCATCATCCATCACTGCTAAGTCATAGTAAGGCTGACTTAGTAATACGTGACTTGATGTTCGGGGATAGCACCGCGAGCTATCCACCGCCGCACTTCAGTGCTTCTAGTATTCATTGGCCTCTGGCCAAGAAGCATGGAAGAAGAGGAGTGAGCGGTGATGCATTGATGACTGAGCGGAAGTGGAACTTGTGGCCTTACTAACTTCGGGCTCACCGCGAGTGCCATCCTCTGCGAAAACATATCCATCTGTATTTAGATGCCCAAAGAATTCAAAAGTACACACCATATATATTCTATCCTGATGCTGATTTGAAGACTCAGCTCATGGAATGACTTGACTCTCCGGGAGATGCGGATTTGGCAAATCAAACTTCTAATCAAGAAAACTGTGACCGTGCCTCCCCGATATTTTTCCTCCAGCACCTATCGCCTTCGCGATCTGGTTGTACGGACGCAATCTCTGTATGAAACAACCGCGATGCCCGTTTTATGATGTACCGGAGCAACCTGACTGGCACTTCCCACCATACAAAGCTCCAACTTGAAGAAAAAAAATCGGTGATGGATACCACGGTGCCCCGAAGCCCGCAAGCCCCTTAATTTGTCATGTCCAACTTCCGCACTTTCTGCAAGCTGTTGGCGTACTTAGTCACGGCACCCACACCCACAGTGGCATTCCACAGCTTTACGCGATGTTAGATATTCACTCAAGCGCCCACCGCACCGGGAAACAGGATGAATAATACATGCCTAGTATATATACATACACCCACACAGGCAGCATCGATCCCACAAAGTACGAAGTATTGAATGGGAAAGTCTAAATATCTACGGCTACGAGGGCGAGAGAAACGGGGGTATTATTTTGCACGAAAAGCCACGTGCATCGCTGGGCCCACAAGAGGGCTCAGAGGCTGCTCCTGGTGCCCTCCCCAACGCCCTTGACGAGATCGAGCATATGGTCGACAATCTCCTGCGGCGTGGTGACGTGCCAGCTCGCGAGGGTGCGTTTGCTGCTGTGCCCGACGGCGGTGGTGAACACGGCCTCGGGAGCGATGGCGAGCTCGACAGGCGGAGCGCCCTCCCCGTCGATGAGTGTCACGGAGAGGGGTGCCTCCATGGTGGCTTTGGTTGAGCCGGGCGGGAAGAGGTGCAGAGCGCGGAACATGTCTTCGTCGGTCTAAATAGTTTTGAGATACAGGGCGTGCATGCAAAGTCCAGGGGGCGAACCTTGTCATCACCGGCGCAGAATATAAATTCTGCGTCAGGATTCTGGTACAATATGCGCTTGACGATTTCGCCCTTGTTCACAGCGATCGGCCTGACTTCCAGATTCTTCTTCCCAATAAGGACTAAAAAAGGTCACCTGTTAGCAACAACGTGGGGAGCTAGCGTTCAACCAGGAGATTCACCCTCTATCGGCCGCTTGTGTGCCAAGTTATTCTCGAGAAGGTCTTGGCATTGCCTGCACTGGAATAAACTAAATGCCCAGTCAGAAACATGATAAAGGAATGCAAGTGAGAACTCACCCCCACTCCGGGTCGGCAGAACGGTAGTGCCAAGTAATAGAACTCTTCTTCATCTCAATATGGCTTCCTGTGGTTCTCTGGGAACACATGAATACGCAGCATAAATTCGAAGCACATGAAAACCCACCTCGGTATAATACCGGAATACCTCACCAACTTCTTCCATCCAACTCATATCCAAGCTCTCGGTGAAATTCGTCCACTCCTTGGATCCACGCTCACGCACGAAGCCACCATGCTCAGCCGAGAACCCGACATTTTCCAGGTGTCCCAGATGCTGCTCAAGGAACTCGCCGTCGCGTCCGGAAATGATATACACGATATTCTTTGGGTCTGCAGACAACAAGGTCAGGGCTTCCAGTGTTGGCTGGGATGGAATGGCCATCGACGGCGTCTTGACGATGGGTGCGAGTGTGCCCTATCCATCAGCTGATTAATGCGAACTCGCAACCTGGAGGGACAACGCACATCGTAATCAAACAAGAACAATCTCTTTCCTGCTCTCTCATATCGGCCCACGAGCTCCTCCTTAGGTATATATGGCGTCCGCCTTGCTTGACCTTGGCCGCCCATTGCGCCGAGAAGCATCTTCACCAATACCGCAGCCCAAGTATGCGACGTGTGTGTGGTAACGACCTTATGAAGACTCTGATGACGCCGTTGCTTCTCCGCAGTAGGCATGAGGAGACCCTGATTGATCGCGGCCGCGACGTCCTGACATGATCGACTTAGCGTTGCCTAGGAGAAGCTTAAAAAGGTGTTAAACGTACCCCGAGATTCCATGGGTTGACCAAAAGGGCATCTTCCATGTTTTTGCTGATGCCCATGAATTCGCTCAGCACACTCGGGCTCTTGTTTGTTTTCTCCTGTGCGATGACAAACTCCATGCTGGTGGTGTTCATCCCATCACGGAGGGGTGTGATGACCGCCAGATCAGCAACAGATAGCAACGCGTAGAATTCATCCTTTTTCAAGGTTTGATGGCTATGGAGTCGAGGTAAGCATGGACGATATGTTAGGGAAACAATGACAGAGGCAGACCGAAGGAGATACTCACTAATGATGTACGGGAATGAAATCTAGGCTGCCATACTCGCCGTTGATGTGTGCCACGAGCTCACTGACTATCCGCTCGAGTTTGGGAGAGTCAGTCAAGGCGGGGGAGGTGACTTGGATCATGACAACATTGCCAATCCATTCGGGATAATCTTGCAGAAGCTTCTCAAATGCGCGAAGCTGGAAAAGATTATTGTTAGCAAGATTGTCTCGTAGATTTGGGGTAAACGGGGCCACTTTTTGCAAAACGCCCTTGACAACATCAAGCTTATCCCGGCCAACAATGATCTTCTTGCCCTCGTAAAGCGTACGGAGTGCCTCGAGCTTGGGCTGAATACCCGGGCGTAAACTATCCCGGAAACCTGTCAGCACCTGTCACAATCGTCATTGGAGGGCGGTACAAACATGTCCCTTCCAACCCGCTCGGCGTCTACGCCCACAGGGCAGTGCATCACCGCGGTGACATGACCCTCAACATCAATGCCGCGGGACGTGGATTCGTAGCCACATACACGAATGCAGGTGGAGTTGAAGTGGCGTGAATATGAGTATGTCTGGAAGCAAACAAGATTGGCGCCAAGCATCCCATCAAGGATTTCCTTCCGGCCTGTGGACGGCAGTAAAACATCGGCGATGATTGAAAGGCGAGACATGACTGACGTGGGAGACAGCGGAATACCTCGCTACTCGGGAACGGGGTGTGTACGAATAGACCAATTGTAGCATCTGGGATAGCTTCGCGGACGAGCCTATTCGATCAGGGGTCAGGGCTTTGTGACGGGTGCGCTAGAACATGAACGAACTTTGGAACGAGGAGGAGATGGTAGTCGTGCACCCAGATGAGGTCACCAGGCTGGTAAACCTCGGCGATCTTCCTGGAGAATGCTGCGTTTGCCGATTCGTAGTATGGATAATGGGAGTCAGCGGATGCATATTCAGTGGCAACATCCTGCCATAAGAGGTAATGGAACAAGGGCCACAATGCTTAATGTCGTGTCAGTGGGTATTTATAGAATTTGGACCGGGACATACTTTGTTTGCAATATCCATCATAATGGCCGTGAGCGACCTTGTCGTCAAGCCACACGGGAACGTAGACAGTCTTGCGATCGTCGTCGGGGTCACTTTCTTTAGGATGATAGACCCTGAGCGCCTTCTCAAGCGCTTCCCGGTCCTCTTCGGACACGGAAGCCGAAGAAATGGTCTCGCCCTGAGTTGGGGAGGCAATGTCACCGGTCCAGCCAATGATGAGCTGTTCATGTGTGGAGGCGAGGGACCGAATTCCAGAAATCATGGCTGCGTGACCGTATCTAGAGGTCAAAGTCCAGGCAGCTGTCTGTGTGGCATGGTCATCCAAAGGTGAGTCAATAGGTTTCACAGGGGGAGTTGCAGGAGGGCTGGGTACACCAGAACAAGTGTTGAGGGTTGCAGTGATGGGAAGATAGTGACAGACGTGGAGCACACGGCCTGAAAGAGGGATGCCATTTGCCCTGTGTTGTTGTTCGAGGAGAGCAACCTTTTGCCTGACTTCGTCGATGGAGATGTCGTCGCCGAGGCGGGTGTAAGGCTCAGAAAAGCTGTCCATGATGTAGAAGGAGGAGAAGGAAGGAGGCTGTCAGGAGAGTCCGGCGTTATAAACCGGGGCGATGGACGAGATCGGCAAAGTGATCATATAAATTTCGCCCCCAACTCCCTCATAGACTTTCTCCTTCAGATTCAAGTCCACTTTGCCCGATTAGGAAACTCTCATGCCATCATCTATTCGTCACCCCACGTGATACACCCCCGACTAACATCCGACCCGTCCCCGCCCTCAACTTTAGTCGGTATTTTGTTTTTGACCCTAACTGTGCTTTCCCTTCCATCGATTGCCCACAACACACACCCGACCTGATGGAATCCTCAGGCAATGATTGGATCCTTTCGGAGATTTTGCGCCATCAGCCGTAGCCTCAATTGGGTTCCCTACACCCCTGAAGCTGTGATCAAAGCCCTATCGTAATTCTCCACCAACAGCGGCGACCAATCTTGCTTCCACGCTCCCCGTCGCCCCTCCCACAACGGCACGCCAGGAACTGCCATTGTAGCAAGCCTGGGCCAGGTCCCACCGTGTCCCAGGCATGTCCGCGTGAGATAAGGTACAAGAAGCGCCGGAAATTTATGTGGTCAACATCTGGTTCCACACACATTGAGAGTGTGTGTTCCACTCTTCATTGGCTTCATCTCGTACTCGCAACAGATGACCTGGGTCACACAGCCTGCCACACATTCCATCATGAATGCCACCTTGGTTCGCAGCTACATGTCAAGACGCCTATCTGGGCACAAGCCCACAGGTTCACTCCGCCAACAAACACAATCAGAAATGGGACGAATGAATGATTTAAACTGTTTTTCCAAACGGCGAGGGCATTGTCATTCTGGATTTATTCCTACACGGTTGCCGCTAGCGGCGGGCGCGAACGCAAACATTTCCATTGCCGTCACCATACACCTGGCCGGGATTGGCCCTATACCATCAATCCCCCCACAAACCAAGCAGACACCCTACTGTCGGTATCCGCAGAGTTAAATAGGAGAACCACGGCTTTCTCGTGATGCTTGAGCCGGGTGTCGTTTCCATCATAATTGTACTTCCTGATCCAATTCATGATATCACATCCTCTCCGCTTTCCACCCCACTGCGTCTCATCGAAGCTTTCCGCATCCACAATATGTCTTGCGTCTCGCCTCGCTAAGGGTCCCTTCAGGTACGCCTGCCATCGCTATTATCAAGTGGGCGGGCCCCAGATCATAATGGTTACATCCATCAATCTCCAATTCATCGAGCTTATCGATCCCACATTTACGCAAACGCGTTGGAAACCACAATTTACGTGGGTATCAATTATGCCCCAGTATCATGCTCCCTATGTACAAGTTCTCCAAGCGAAGCCCTGCACCCTCGCGGGGCGCTGGCCTATCAAGCATTTTTCCGATATCTACATACCCTGGGGACCCCGTCACTTGCAACCCGCGCCCCGCGATAAGCCTATACAGATTACCGATATGGACCGGCTAGCGATGCCTTGGTTCGTTCCGTTCCCTCTGGATTGGGCGAGTTCCCCGTTTATGGCTCCTGTGCGTATGGATATCAATATTGCCCAACCTCAAGAGCCGAGTATCTATGTACATGCATATAGCCAATAGACAATCGGCGATCTCAGCGCTGGTATTGATGATGATGGTGACACTGCTCTCGTTTATGATACGCCAGTCTATGCCAACCGCTTGCCACAGAAATTACCAGGTTATACGAGTGGAACCCCTCGAATGTCGTCGAATGTTAGAACCAAGCCGATTTCATGAGTTCTGGGCCCAAGTGATCATCGCGGCGCTTGAGCGAGATAGCGCAACTGCAAGCACTCGGGTCCTTATCGTGAATCGGTGTCGACCCTCAGGGGATTATCGATTGTGGGGCTCGGGAGC
Organism: Collybia sp. MG36; assembly: GCA_003313185.1. NCBI lineage: Eukaryota > Fungi > Basidiomycota > Agaricomycetes > Agaricales > Clitocybaceae > Collybia > Collybia sp. MG36. The sequence goes on from QGOG01008670.1 coordinate 7,924, forward strand.
AGATATGTATACAGCCACCCGATTCATTCTAACATTAATTGCAATCAGCCCTCGCTCTTACCCTCATATCCAATGCGATTATGACTGTCAGCCCCCATTCTTCCTCTGTGATTCGGAAGCTCCAGCCCTTGTGAATCCGTGGCAACCTCTCCAACGGCACCATTCCAGTACTTCTCCTGAATCTCGCCAGGCAAAAAACTACAGCTTCTCACATTTTCCGGGTTGCTAAGCCCGTACTGCTCCCCGCCGTGGGAAACGCATTTGAGACTTTGGCATTCGAATGGGCGTCGCGTCTCCGTGGACGTAGGGTGGCCTGCAACGAAACTTGCGATTGTTCACTGCCCAATATGGCTATGGAATGGCCCATTCGCCCAAGACGTCGCCATCACGATCGGATTTCCCCAACATATCGCTTTGGTTTATGCTCACAGCCAAGAATTCAAACACGAAGCCCACCACTAGTGCACATCCAATCCATACACCCGGTGACAGGCGCGTACACGTCTCGTTCCCGGTCAATACCTACACTATGTTCCCCCATCACTAGAGACCGTAAGCCTGCGCAGCCCCACGCGTACGTCGATAGCGATGAACGCGATTCCTGTAATCTGAGCCATCGTGTCGGATGCGACGAGTATGACAGGCGAGGGTGCCATACACGCTGCGAGGAAAAACGTGAACCAGCATCTGGATCGAATAGCGCGTTTAGTGGTACGCGATGGAATCCTCATCAGACGACGCACGAATAGAGGACGGCGCTCTCAACCGTGGCGGCTCTGAACCACTGCCAAAGCCGTCCGAGACGCCATCAGGAGGGCAAGAAGCGCTGGGCACGAGTATTGAGCTCACCACGAGCCAGCGGCCGCCGGAATCCGTGGAACCTTTGACCGCTCTCTCCACCTTCCATACCTTCCACGAAATGAGCGCTACAGGTCTCGTAGATGAAATAAGCGCCAGCAATCAAATTCAAACAGACAGACCGGTGCAATAGAAACTTGTGCTGCATACGAGCAGGGCTATTCAGAGCCGTTCAGCCGTCGTAGTAAACCGGATACCCACCACATAGCAGTCGCATAGGGTGCTGCGAGCAATTTGCCTAGTGCTTGGTCTTGGGCAAGCTGGCCAGGATGAGCTACGGTAACCACAGACAAGAGAACCACGATGGAGACTGGAACGCGAATCTATCAGGTGGCACAAAAAGGTTGTGTTTAATAGCGGAACCTACCCATATACCCAACAGACAGGATGATGGGCGGTATGACGATGCATTTGTGGTGGTCCCACACCACCCATAGCCGATAGGTCTACAGTGCGAGGCTGGTTAGGTAAATCACCAACCAGGGGGCGGTAACAACTGACAATGTTGATGTTGCCGACCATCAGGAGCACCGCGAGGATGCACCCCTTTACGGTCACCCATGACGCTGACGAACCGGCAGAAACCACATCTGGGAAGGATCCCCCGCGGAAGAAGACTAACGCTTGAAGGGTCATGGCAAGACTAACCGCCCAGTGCTAAATGGAATGGCGCTACGTCGGATGGGATTCGAGGAGGGCAGCGATGGGTGCTCACCAAAGTCACCAGGATGAACATTGCTGCTGACAGATAGAATGTGAGCGTCGAGTAGGGGCGACGGCTGGCCCGCTGCTGGGTTCTGGGGAGGAAACAAGTAGATGCGACGAAGAGCGATAGGAAGAGGCCATATAGCAGACTCTCGAGTGATAGGGCGATGATGGTTGCATCTGTCGTTGGGGAGGCCATGATATTCACTTCGCTGTCTCACCAAATAAAAGGGATCAAACTCGAACCTAGGATTGCGTGGTTTTGTATCACCATGAGGGCAATCTAAAAACAACGGTCATTGTAGTGATCTGTTTGAAGCTGTTCAGCATTGATCAAGCGCTGAGCATCCTGGAATGCTATATCATGATGCGAATTTGCGGGGGTTGTGATCCACTATAGCTACTATGGGAAGCGTCGTTTCCCCAACCCACGCATAACCCACGCATACCTCAAACCTGGGGCCTCTGCGTATTGGACGACCCTCAGAAGAGGCGCCGGGCACTACATTTATACGACTACCATGACAAGTTGCTGGGGTTGACGCCGTGCACTCAGTTCGCAGTGCTTGTTATTGTTCGCCATCAACATCCTGGGGTGATGGATGCAACGCACCTAAGTATACTCCTGTGATTCCATGTCCCTCCAAATCCGAGCCTTCGTGATCGCCAGAGCAAGTAGCCACAGATCAATTGACACTTATCATACAACAAAAGCAAAAGCGTACAAGTCCTTAGTATTCAATGCCCCCTCTTCTTCCCCATGCTGCTTTGCAGATGCGGCACAAAAGCAGCTAGCGCTCTACGGCGTGGATCCGGTACTCCCAATACCTGCAAATGTGCGTCAGCGCCCAACCACAACGGAACGAATCGGAGGAGACGCACCGTTTTCGAATAGTATCATGCTCGTCCGCCAGCGCGCGCCACAGCTGGATGCCATCAACACCCACCCAAACGCACAAAAGAAAAGACACACCTCGCATGCCTCACGCGGTGCGCCGCGCTCTACACATATATCGGCGAGAAACTCGAGCGCACGCACGGCGGGGAGGTCTGCGCCTGGACCTGGGCGCGGCGCGTCCAGATCCACCACCTCTGCCCCCGCATCTGTGTTATTGTTGTTGTTGTCGGCGGTGGTAGTGTATGCACGCACGAAGGACTCGAGGGTGCGCAGCGGTGTGTGCGTGTGCGCACAGATACCGCGGAGGTAGTTCCATGCGGACGCGTTGTTGGGGATGCGTGCGATCTGGTGTTTCGTGTACCTGCGTACGGCGTTGTAAGTAAGGAAGGAGAAGGAAATAGTGAAACGCACCTGAGCTCGCGCTGCACGACATCCGGAGGAGCTGGAGTGGCCTGTGCAGAAAACACGACAAAAAAGCGGTGGTGCCATGCAGAGTTATTGCGCGCGTCGTCCTTCAGGAGGCTCTCAACCCACTCGAGCTCCCTATCCCACATCTCCTCCGCCCCCTCCACCCCCGCCTCGCCGACGAAGCGTGCGAGGACCCATTGGCGGTAGGACCATGTATGGTAGTTCTTCGCGTCGATCTCGAGACTACGCGCGATGAAGTGGAGCTCCTCGATGGGGGTGCGCGGGGCAGGGATGCGCTGCAGGAGGAGCCGGCGGTGGTGCCATACCTGGTACGTCTTGAGGAACTTGACAGCGAGCGCGTCCATGAGACGGAACTCGAGATCGAGCGGGGCGGAGGTGGCGAGCAGGGTGGTGTAGCGGTACTGCCTATGAGGGTGTCAGTATTCTTCCTCGAGGAAGAGGGAAAGGGAAGAGTACCAGGCAGTGTAGTGCGCGGGGTTCATACGGATGATATCCTCTGTGATCTGGAGCACCCGCGCGCTCTTCTCCCCCATGCGTGTGATCCCGCGGAAATAGTCCGTTGCGTCGGTGTCTGAACATGAAAAAGGCAAAAATAAGATACCAAGTTAGTGTCATGATGGATGAAACAAGGGAAGGACGCACATTCTGGGGTGTAAAAGATGGGCGCGATAGGGTTGGCATGCTCGTACTGCCGTACGGGTACGACGTCGGCCCATTCTGGACGGTCGGCGTAGAGAAGCGGGGCGGGTGGCATCATGGTCATTGGGCGGATGCTGGGTTCTGTGTTGTTGTGGATTATGGGGTTAAGGATCCGAGAGGGCTGGTCAGATTCGATGTTTTGCGGTGGTGGTGGTTGGGATCAAACAATGCAAGTATTGATGTTGTCTGTTTATCTTATCTCTCCCATCGCACAATTGTCTGGGCTCGTGTCTCCACCGTACAGCTGCTTTTGATCAAATACGATCTCTACTACTAGTATTACGGTACACGTTCAAGACCCGTGCGAGTCCGAGTTGAAATTCAAATCCAACGGTTGAAGCGGTTTGGGTGCGGTAACTCTCGACATACGTCAAGTCACGAGTGCTAGCAGTGGTTGCCTCTTCTTCCCACAGGCAGGCGAGAGCTGGACAATTTGGTGGATAACGGGGCCTTTCCATTGTTCAAACATTCACTGCAGCTGGTGTGGCGCGGGCTGGGATTGTTTGGTGGAACAAACAACCCCGTGATAAGATGCCTTGGCCCACAAGGCGATCGCACTCTTCTCCACTTTCGCGCAATGCCTTGTCCTACATCACGCGACATGCTGTTGTGTGCCTGTGCTTGGGGTGATACTATTATCCCATTTCTCGCGTATGTGCCGATTTCTCAGCTTGGGACGCGTCTTGAACAAACTTGAAAGACCACCAAGGCGACAGGATGCGATAAACTTGCGTGCCGCGACTCTCGAACACCCTTCGGTATGTTGGACCTGCAAGTCATCGCCCGCCAGTGGCTTCCACCATCGCGTTTCGCGGGTGCGGACCCAACGCACCTCTCGTCTTTGGGCATCTTATCTCATCTCTCTCTTTTGCAACCGAGACAACGAATTTGAATTCTCAGGACCGCGGACGGGAGACCGGGCCTTTCTTTGCTCTGCCTTTTGTTTGCTGGCGGGAGTGCGCCTGTGGCCTGCTTTGTCTCAAACAAACTAGGCCCCGAGCCGCGAGGATAATCCAAGCATATCGACAGGGCTCATGCACAATGTCATCTCTACCATGTGAAGCTGCCGGGCGCTGCCTCCGATGAGCCCGTGATCGCGTTTGAAGGTCAAAGGGCGTTTCACCGTGTGCATGGTGCGAGCGTGCGAGACAAAGGACGGAGCATGATGGGCTCATGATCCTCGAGGCGCTCGCGCGCGTTGCCTTTGTGCAGTTATATTGAAAGGCGAACAGACATGTTGTTCCGGTACCGAGACGTTTATTGTCAATCGTCGCTATTCTCGCGACGCGATTGAAATATGGATGTTCCGGATTGGGACTAAAATAGATGCTTATTCGGGCTGGATTGGGCGCTAGAATCAAACATGGGAATGCCAAATTTCCATATATGGGAACCAATTATGGATTGGTGGACCCACAAAGACCAACACCTTCCTTTTATGGAAATTTCTGTGTGAAGACGATTGAAAGGGGCCAAGGCATTGTCGCGCCACTATATAACAAGCCAATGTCGACTCTGGAAATGCACAAGCTCATCCCCGCCTCCAAGCTCAAGCTCAAATCCAAGCACCCGCCTCTATCCCAATGTTGTCCGTAACTCCCCGCTGTGAACCCGGCCACTCCCGCTCTTCTTCCATGAAGACAAAACTCGGCCTGCGCCCCCGTGCGCCCCTCGCTGACAAACTCTCCCTCAATGGCGCACGCATCCGTGCTGTCCAACGCAAACGCATCGAAATTGAACTCGAAGTTGGCCCCGTGCCAGCCGAGTACACCCACGACCGTCTCCTCGACTTGTCCTCTGAGTACGTCTCTTCCTTCCATACATCTTGGCCAATGCTGACATACCCACTACAGCCTGATGCAAGGTCTCAGTGGCATCTCCTCCACTGCACCCCCACCTGGCGCACAACCACATGCCACAGCACGCGCGTACGTGCGCACCGCAGACCTCCTTGCATGCCCCCTCCCTCCCACACACCTCTTCGCGGTGCGCGCACAGGGGTCCAAACGTGCCATCGCCTACCCTGCACACCTCCCCGTCCTCGCCGCACACTGCACTGCCCTTCCATCCCTTCCCCCCTCCTGTGCACTACCGCATCCCGACACCCCCGTGCATGCACTGCCGCTGGTACACATGACCCTGCCCGCACCTCATCTCTTCCCGTGCCTGCTGGCGTACCTCTACACAAAACATCCCCGCGCGCTGTTCCCCGTCCTCCCCCCGCCCGCCGCGGACGTAATGGGCATCGCGCAGAACGCAAAGGCCCTGGGCGTGCGTGATGCGTACCTCCGCGAGACGCTGCGCCAGGCATGGGCACGCCGCGTGTGACCCCCTGCATGCGGTGCAGATATGGATATGGATATAGTTATGGAATATAAGCTATGATATGATATGCCCGGATAATATGTATTTGTGAGTTGCATAGATGTATACCACCTAGATATATAAAACAAATAAATGTACTACCATCCTTTTGCGACCTTTTTGTGCAAAGCACGCCTCAAGTGTTGAGAGAATTCACTAATAGGCGGCACTAGCTTGCTGGCATCCAACGGGCTTGTGAGTGTCGAGTATTGAACCCCGAGCCCAAACGGTCATGCAAGCACGCTTGCCCTCTTCAAACCAATTATTACCAGCCCTCCCTGAGTAGCGTCCATGAATCACAGCTGCGAGAAGGAAAAAATCATCATTGATACGCGCAGAAAAGAATTAGGTACATGTAGCAATACCGCCCAACGCACAGCCGCCTGAGGAAAACTACCCATGGCTCCCCTTACGTGTACGCATAACCTTATTCCTCAACGCGCGCTCCTTCAGCTCATTCTCCCGGCGCTCCAGCTCGCCCTTCTACGCCCCGGCCCAAACCGAAAGGCGAAACCAAAACCCGAAATCGAGGAGAGGGAGGAAGAAAGAGAGAGAGAGAGAGAGAAAGAGTCAATCAGCACCGCAAACAAACTAATCAAATGAGAAAAGACACACCTCACCATGCGTATCCCCCGC
>QGOG01008686.1:0-89063 GCA_003313185.1 Collybia sp. MG36
ATGGGCAACTTTGAAAGAAATCCTTCCCGAAGACTTTTTAATAATTGCCCCTCCGAACATATGTCTCCTATCAAAGTAAGCCCCATTATGCGTCTACAACGCTGCATAAATCTGTGCCACCTCGCACAGCGAGTGTCGGAGTTTAAAACTGGCAGGCATTGCCGGTACCCACTAGGTCCGACATGGTCAGACCACGCACGTGACCAGGTCAAACCAGAAAGGTCAAAAAGGTCAAAAGTGTCAGACCAGCCGCAGGATATCGGATATGGCAATTCCTGCCGCTCATTGCCGAAAATTGTGCTCTCAATTCCAATGAACCCCAAGCCTTGAAAGTTGAGAGTAATCATCGTTCGAGTGATTATCATTACAATGTATTTAATACGGAGGGGTGAAACATGAATACAGGCTATACATCATCATAGGATGTCCCCTCGGGTCCACCCACCAATAATTGCTCGTGCCAGCGCTGGGCCATTTCACCCTCCAGGTTCCTGGCCTTTCCAGCGCATATCTAATCCATCCGGGAGCAGGGTTATCTTATCTTATCTTATCTTATCCATCCCACGATAATCTTGACCTTTTTGACATGGTCAATCACTCTATGTCAAAATGGTCCGACCAAGTGACACATGACCTTTTTGACAGTGTGTCAACTTGACCTTGACAACACTGCTTGACGTCTTCCATCCGAAACAAAAAATTTCGAATCTCTCTCCTGTAGCTGCGGAAAACACGAATGATCACATTCATCGCCAATGCCATATCGGGTTTGCTCATTGTGGCGGACCGGCGGCAAGCCAATTTTAGCCTGCGCTATGATGTCATTGCGAAGCCCGCCTCATCCACCCATGAGACACTGGAAGAGATAGCTTGATTATTGAGCAGATAACATGTGGACACAACATCGTTATAAAGGAAGGGGGGACTGGGGTTGATGCAACAGGTTTCGTTCCCCATCTTACCATACCCACCGCAGAATCAGCCACTATGTCCAAGACTGGCAGTATGATGAAGGCGCTCTGGTACAATGTTGTGAGCCAAATATTTCAAATAGATGCGCTATATTCACGACCTTTTAAGCCAAGAGATTTTGAAATCAAACAGGTTCCCGTATCAAAGGTCGGCGACGGAGAGGTCATGGTCAAAGGTTGGAATTCATATTCAATCCCTCCGCATAAATAAACATGATGATAGTCGCTTTTTTTTAAAAAAAAAAACAGTGCACTGCTGTGGTTTGTGAAATTCACATGATAACATCTCAAAGCTACACGCTCTCTAGGTGTCTGCGGCACTGACCAACACATCCACGAGGTAAACATGGCATGATTTTCCTACGCGATGCGCTTCTGACTCAAATCTGGCTATTCAAGGGCGAATTCATCTCGAAATTTCCTGTTCGTGCGCCCAGCTCATCTCGTTTTTGCCGAAATGATAAACTCAAATTCTAGTTGATTCCAGGCCACGAGACCATTGGAACTATCATTGAGATGGGCAAGGATGTGAAAGGCTTTTCAATTGGGGATCGCTGCGTTGCTGACGCTGGCATCACTGTGAGTCTACTTCAGTTTATGATGTGACCATAATTGCAACCGACTCCAGTGCGACAATTGTTTTTACTGTCGTCGCGGTCAATTGCTCTTATGCGAGGATTTCCAATCCCGAGGGGTCACGCAAGATGGAGGATTCGCAGAATACGTTGTATAGTGAGTTTGGTAACACCAGCTAAAGCGCATCATGCTGACATCTATTTAGCCAACAGAAAAAATTATACAAGGTACATAACCTGAGTGATGAGGAGTCTACACTACTTGAGCCCGCCGCCTGTGCGATACACGGCCTCGATAAACTAAACCCCCCGGTTGGTATTGACGTTCTTCTGCTTGGCGCTGGCCCGACTGGACTCATCCTCGCCCAACTCTTGAAACTGAATGGAGCATCCCGAATCGTTATTGCGGCAAACAAAGGCATCAAGATGGACATTGCGAGACAACTCGATGCTGGGGATGAATACATCGAGCTCGACCGCCAGAATCCAGAACCACAATGGAAGAAATTAAAAGATGACAACCCATATGGGTTCGATGTAGTGATTGAGGCAACTGGGGTCGAGAAATTAGCGAACAAGAGCATCAATTATGTGAGAAGGGGGGGCACCCTGATGATTTACGGGGTATATGAAAATAAGGCCTTGGTGCATTGGCCCCCATCCAAGGTATGCCATGGGCCAAACTGTTTCTTCCACCCCATGTTAGCTAAGCCGGATGCAGATTTTCGGAGATGAGATCAGGGCACGCATCATTTATGTGCTATAAGAAGCGACACTAACAATTCCAGTTCTCACAGATCATTGGCTCCTTTTCACAAACATACTGCTTCCCACGCGCAGTCGCATACTTGGACTCTGGCAAGGTGAAGGTGAAAGGCATGGTGACGGATGTCTTCAAATTGGACGATTACCAGGCGGCATTGGATAAGATGAATAGCAGAGGTGCATCGAAGATTTGCATCAAACCGTGAGTTGAGAGGAATTGTATAATTCCAATTACCCGAACATTCGGATGTGGTTGTGTCCGGGACTCTGTTAGTAATTCATTCGCTACGCACCCATGACATATTGACATGTTGACATATGATACTAGCACATCGTAGCATTGCATGCGTGCCACCGCTAATTCGAATACTCATTTCAACAATTTACAGGCCAAGCATAATGAGAAACATTTCTGGTACCCGTTCGGGTCTTAAACCTAGTTTGCGGCAATGTCAACCTCTACAGCAAATACTGGAACCGGTGAGATAACATACCGAAAAATATTTACGTGGGAACGCATTGGAATGAGCTGAAGGCGTCGTTGAATCCGGCGGGCAGGGAACTGAAGCCCGGGTTGATAGCACCAAGTGCCGATCCTTGGCAGTTGGGATCGCTGAAAATAATTCAATTTTGAACACTAGAACTTGGGCTAATTGATCAACGCACGTGAACATCGTGCAGAGCCATCCAACATCGGGGCCAAAGCTGGATATGTTGTTTTGGAAGGCGTCGGACAGGTTGTTGCAGACCCCGCCGACGAACCCCATGTTGGCGCACAGCCCGCTGAAACCGGGCTCGGTGCAAACGAATACGTGACCACTGTCAAGCTGGGCGTCGGTGCTCGCCTGCGCAAAGATGGTCAGGGTGTTACCGTCTTATAACACGACTAGCAGAGGGGCAATACCTCAGCTGGGCGGGCGCCGCTCGGGAGGGCCACGAGTGCAGCAACAAGCAATCCAAGAGCAGATTTCTGGAAATACATTTGACTGTTGGTTTGGAGTAGTAGGCGAATGCTGAGTAGACCAGGGCCTGCAGAAACATTGGGACTCATACTGCCTTTATATACCCAATGGCATATGCCATATTTAGGCGTCGCCCACAGTGAGTTCTTGGGGTTGTGCGGGTACTGGAGAGGGGAGTCATAACTGCCGTCATAGTTCCGCGGCGAAGTTCAAACCACATGACAAGCAAGAGCTCGATGGGCCATCGCGCTTTTTCTTGGAGAATGTAGGTTTATGTGGTAAGGTATGCCGGGATGCCTCCCCGAACCTCGGAGAGAGTAATGCAGCGACACCATCGGATCGTGGATGGGTCGTATTGCTGTAAGTAACAGCGGGCCACCCGCTAGTAACAGACATTGGTAATAATTTTTTTGTGGAGACCACCGTGCAACTTGGTTCGAAATAGGGGCGAGCGGCGCAGCCCAGAGCTGAAGTAACTAGTTGGCGTATACGGGGGTGTTGGAGGCGCAGAGGTGAAGTAAAATTAGATCGAAACGTCCTCACGCCCGAGCAACGGGGACGAGTAATACTAGCGCTCCGCAGCCGGATTGATATTCATGTGCTGTGCCGTGGGCGGTCTTTGTGGATACACTAGTGACCGTTTCATTATAGCGCGAAAGCTTGAGTTGATGCATGAAGTTTATTGGCCGTGCCCCATGTGCTTCAGAACTCAATCAGCTTTGGGTTTGTCGCTTCGCTCGGCGTTGAGTGCAATTGCAGCCCGACCCCAGAAGGCGGAAGCACTCTTGTAGTACCATCACGACGATGCATCAGATTCTCGGATCAGAAAATATACATCCTTTGTTTCTCGGAAACATCGTCGCAACGTATCGCTGTGGATGCCGCGCTTCAGGTAGCTCCAGGTTGTGTCAACGGGAAGCTCAGAATTTTTATGGACATTGCGTCACATACTAGTATTTGTTGACCATGGTTTTGTAAATAATGCACCGGACCGGTCTTGCTATACTTATTCCCGATCATGATCGCAAGTGGGCCTCGGGCTTCTGTAACGATTCCAGCTGACCTGGGCCGAGCAACGACTCCACACCATGTGAGCATTTGAACCCGGGGAAGGGCTTTGGTCTCGGGCATCTATTATGTAGCTCGGATGCAGTCCTCTGCCCAAGGGTTATTCACTACCAAACCTTCGAGAGTGCACCCAATTGTGCTTCAGATTGTATACTTCTCCCATCCAAAAACTTGAAGTTGCCGGGATTTTTGTCGCGAATGTGAAGATGTAGGAGAGTCCACGGTCGAAGTCCGTTAAATGAGCTAGCCGCCATCGCAAGGAAGTCATTCACATTGGCGAGAATCTGAACCGAATCAACTTGAATAGTGTCTATGGGCACGTCAATTCTGGTCTTCGATGGGTGGAAACCATCCGCACATCAAACTATGATATGACAAGTTGGAATGCACCGTGGTGCCCTTTCAACGTAGGAAATGGAACGCTGAAGCCATGGAGAATCTTACCGTATTGGTGGTCGGTATGCAGGAGTTGTAGTCCGTACCCGCAGTTGGGCAGTCGATTCAGTGGTAATGTTTACCGCAAATGGAGCTTTCTCTATTCGATTCTTCCTGTGGACGAGCTCCGCTTCGGCTACGGCTGACCGCGAGGATGGCCGAGGCCTAAGTAGGTTTTCCAGACCCTTATTCCTGCAACATTCGTCCGGACGGGTCGAAGGTTCTCAATGCTGGGACTGAATTAATGCTCCCAGCCGAGCGCTGGTACCCCAACCGAAAGTCCCGGACTAGATTTACTCAACAGAGAAAGCACTGCTGGTTCGAATTCCAAGTTCACTAAATTGACAGGCCAAAAGGGATATCATATCCTTGAGTGCGATGACTTCAGACGCGTACGGGAAAGAATGCGCAAGGCTGGCGGACCGAAGACTGCGTTCAAGTTATTCAACAAGAAACTCATACTGCTGATATATCGGGAACCAAACGCCTTAGCGCAATGTTTAGGGCGATCTCCCACCCAAATTCAAGGAGGGGGAAAAGTGAGAGGGGGAGTCGAAGAGACTTACCAACAACTTGGCTCAACTGTCCATACCAGAACACCACTCATGACAGTTCCATAATTCCAGCGATTTCTCCACTCGGGGGCCGTATCGTAGCCCTCCTAGCACTAAAAGATGACCAACACCCCAATAGCACATACCATTTCATTCACCAAGTACTAGATATATGTTTATACATTCTTCGCCTGGGGACTTCGCCCGGGTGGAGGATAAATTCAGAGAAAAAGAAATAAAGAATCAATAGGCCAGAGGAGACATATTGAGGGGCATCCTTGATCGCCAGTGGTCCTCGAACCTGTGTGCACGTTGACCTCCGCAAGATACTTGAGTCGGTGTGGCAACACACTAAAAATATTCACGGAGAAAGGCATTGGAATGAGCTGATAGCATCATTGGTCCTAGGGGGTAGGGTACTGAAGCCTGGCTTGGAGCCTGTGTACGTCGATCCCTGGCAGTTGAAATCGCTTGGATGATATTTCAATCAAGCTTCGAACCAGGGCCAATCAACCAACGCACGTGTATGTGATGCATCCTGCGTCGGGGCTGGAGCTGGATATGTTGTCCTGGAAGCCGTTGGACACGTTGTTACAGGCCCCGCGGAAGAACCCTAAGTTGGTGCATTGCCCGCCGAAATTGAAGTCGGTGCAGACGAACAGGTGGCTATTGACGAGCGCGGAGTCAGCGCCAGCCTGCACCAAATGGTCAGGGTGGTTGGATGACTAGCGGATGAGCAATACCTCAGCTGGGCGGGCACCGCTCGGGGGGGCCGCGAGTGCAGCGATTAGGAATGTAAGAGCGGATGCTGAGTAGATCGGGGCCTGCGGAAACATTGGGGTCCATACCGCCTTTTTATACTTACTAGCAGTGAATATCCCCCATGGTGAGTAATCGGAATTGTGTTGGTGCTGAGAGGAGTGGATAATTGGGTCATCACTGCCGCCATAGTTCCGCAACCAAACGAAAAGGTTCGGCCGCATGCCGAGCAAGAACTCGACAGGCCATCAGGAGACGTATGTTACACACTAGAATCTTTTTGAGATTTAGAGTAAGTAAAACGGCGATGGGAGTCGGATCGGGAAAGGCGCGCGAGGTCGCCTTTGTGTAGGGGTTAACAGGACATTCGCCATCACCAGATACATTGAATCGTATAGAGGGTAGCTTGACTTGAAATGGGATAAGTGGCGTAGCTCAGAGTTGAATTGTCGTAAGTCACCAGCATCCAAGGAGGTGGTGGGGGATGCGCGGAGACGAATTGACAGGAATATCGCAAATATTCACACATTTCGACTCGTTGAGGAACTGAATGGGTTAGTATTCATGCGGCACGCGGCCTTTATGAGGCCGCTAATGTACTTTCGTTATGGAAGGTACGAGGCTTGAGCTGATGGAGGGGCGTTTGGTGTTTGAGTACATATGTTCTAGGGGTCAGCTGTTCCAATTCTGGGTTGAATTCTCTGGATAATGAGTAAGTTCAAGTAACCTGAAACATCAACGAAACAACTAACTGAGCGCCGAGACACTGGGGTGGAATTTTGGAAATATGGTACAGCCCTGCCATATTAAACTCCGCAGAGCCAACAAGCCTCGTATTCAGGAGCGTCCAGTTTGCCGTCGAAAACACGATTGAATTCCGACCAGTCCAGGTTGTGCTGGGTGGGTGGGTAGAAAACGCCGCAATATCAAGGACCAGATCGATCGTGCGAGGAGGTCAGTGAGACAAAATGAGGTTCCTGCCCTTCGCAATTGAACTGACTGAGCTCAGTGGATGTGCAAAGAAGCTTGCTAACTTTGAGGATGAATCGATGATGTTGTATAAAATCAGCTGTTTATAAAATCAGCTGTTTAGCCATCGTCGACAAACATATGACGCAATGCCGCATGCCCACAAAATTTCGTTCGGCTTCACACAACTTGAAGCCGGGGCACAACGCGCTCAGGCCGGCTGCGACGACCAGTAATGTCTCCTACCAACTATCACTAATCACCGAGGAGAAATGGATACAGATACCGCAGATGGGCCCTCGGAGACAGAAGGCGGGATACGTTCACCAGTCCGGGATGCGATCAAGGATATTGCGTTCGGCAGTGTAAGCAATTGATTCAGGTGCACTGCGGTTTTTATCATGGTTTTAATAGTTCGCCGGGATGGTAGCAGAAGGATTTGAATACCCTTTTGATCTTGCCAAGGTTCGACTCCAAGCACAACTTCTGTCGCCAAATTCTAGCACCCATAAACGATTTGATGGCCCCATAGACTGTTTGATCCAAACGTGGAGAGATGAAAGGTTCAAGGGCCTCTATCGGGTGCGTCTTTGAATCTGATACGAATTACCGCGACTCAATTATTACTCCAGGGTGTGTCCGCGCCACTAGTAGGCTCGACGATCGGAACCGCAGCCATCTTTGTATCTTACTCATCCTTTCAAAACCTCATTCGCTGGAATGACTCACCTTCGAATAACCCCCGGAATTTATCTTTACCAGAATTAACCCTCGCCGCTGCCGCTGCGGGCTTTGTCACGAGTTTCATAATGTAGCTTCGTTTCCACCAATCCCCGATTCGCGTCGCTGATGGTGCCAAAATAGTACACCCATTGAACTCGTCAAGTGTAAGATGCAGGTCCAGATGATGAGCCCGCTTTCCAACCCCGACCCGATGCAGAAAGGGCCTGGCAAATCAATATCCTCATTCCCCCTTCCATTTCCAGCAGCAGCTCGTTCCTCCTACAATTATTTTACTCCTTTTCACCCATCACAAATGTCCGAATCACTACCCAAACAAGGTTTCCAGAACCATCTGCCTGGCCCGATATCTATCATCCGTTCTACAATTCGCGCTCATGGCATGCGCGGCCTCTGGTTAGGTCATACAGGAACTATTTTTCGGGATACCGGGAGTTCTGCAGCTTGGTTTGGCGCCAAGGAATGGGTAGCTAGCGCGCTGCTGGCACGTCGATCGAATCCTGAGGGAAACACACACCCCGGTGAACCGAGCCATACTCTTGTTCCCTGGGAGTCTGCATTCGCGGGAGCGGTGGCGGGCGCCGCTGGCTGCTTAGCTTTATATCCTGCCGACACAGTCAAGAGCGCGATGCAAACCGAGGAGGAGCTTCGACCCCAAGGTTCGATTTCCAAGCGTCCTTCGACGTTTTGGAATACATTTAGGCGAATGTACGCTAATCATGGCGTTCGGGGGCTGTATGCGGGATGCGGGATGACAGTCGCGCGGGCGGTTCCTAGCAGCGGAATTATTTTTGTCATATATGATGGGCTGACCGCTTGGGTGGGGTAAACTTTAGAAGGACACTGATGAATTTAGAACTAGATAGCATTCTTACAACTATTTACACATATCCTGTATATTGACTGTGCCACTTAATAGTAATAGATACATCCTCTCACCATTGACTCTGGGGTTTGATATGGGCGGGCGGCTCGGGCCGGTCTCGAGAGGTTCCCTTCAAGCCAAGTCGCGACCTGTCACATCACTTGTCTCGAGAACTGGTGGTCGATGATTCGGGCCTTGCTGACCTCAAAAGCAAATCGACCATGTCAGTCCTACCACCTCCGCTCTTTGGCGTATAGCGGCCCCCAACAAATCTTGGATACCAAAGCATTCTCCAAGACACTCCTACTACCCAAAACAAAATTTCCTCTATGGACGGAACCGACACGAAGTGAGACCCCATTCCGAGCGAGGACATGCGAGAGTCTTTACCGGTGGCAGGTAGGTGTACATTCCACTAGGACCACATGATATTTATGATGCTTTTTCGACAGTGGGACAATGCGGAGGGGCCTACATTCGTCTTGCATGATGGACCTCCATATGCCAACGGAGACCTTCATATGGGTGAGGGGCTGCTCAATCTGTATTTTGGATCCTTTATCTAATTCATTATCAAGGACACGCCCTCAACAAAATTCTGAAGGACATAATCAATCGGTATCACGTCTTGTTGGGTCATAGAGTCCAGTAGGTGGTCGCGTTTCTCATGTGTCGTCAACCTTATAATTCCGCTTCAGTTATATCCCAGGGTGGGACTGTCATGGACTTCCGATTGAAAACAAAGCTCTCCAGGAACTCGGTGTACGTTCTCTGTCCACATCGTTTTCTAGTATTCACCTGAATCTCTGGAAAGAAAGCTTCGGTTGACGTGCCTGCCAGCACCATACGCCAGGTAGCTAAGGCTACAGCCATCCGGGAAATTGCCTCCCAGAAGGAGCAATTCCGCCAGCTTGGTATCATGGCAGACTGGAGCACGGATTCTACATATCGGACTCTTGGTCAGCTTGCTTCAAGGCTTCCGCGGGGTTGTAATGCTAACTGAGCCCCCCCCCCCCCAGATCACAAGTATGAAATGAGACAAATGCGGATATTTCAAAAGATGGTTGAGCGAGGTGAGTTGTATCAAAGGTCTGGTGCGCGGTCGCTAATGTGTGCAGGATTGATATATCGACACTTTCGCCCCGTCCATTATTCGCCGTCCTCACGGTCGGCCCTAGCTGAAGCAGAGCTCGTCTACAAAGATGATCATGTTTCCCATTCCGTCTATGTCACCTTCAACATTGACAGCAAAGCAAACGTTGAAAGTCCTATTTTACGGGACATCATCGCCTCTGGGCTGAACCCCCAACTGCTGGTTTGGACTACAACCCCCTGGACACTCACCGCCAATATGGTAAGTATCCAGTTGTTGAACGTTCCGTTTTCGCTAATTCTATCTGTTTTCAAGGGCATCGCGGTGCACTCAGACTTGCCATATACTATTGTGCGATTATTGGACAGCAGTGACAAGGCCTTTATTTTAGCGAAGGACAGAATTGATGCTCTCGCAGACATTATTGGGCCAGTCGAAATCCTTGCCAGTATTAGCGGTGCGGTACGCAATCTCCTTGTGACAAATAGCTCATTGTCCCACAACAGGCTCCGACCTCATTGGAGTTTCCTACATTCCCATGTTCGCAAGGAGATCATCCTGGCACGAAACATTGAGTATAATCCATGCATCCCATGTAACTTCCGATTCTGGGACTGGGTTGGTGCACTGCGCGCCTGCTCACGGCGCAGAAGACTATAATGCTTTCAAAACCTTGGGAATGATATCTAGTGCACAACAAGATATTCTTTGCCACGTCGATGCAGATGGGAAATTCACTCCAGACGTTGCGGTAATCGTCGGGGAAGAGATTGCACCTGCTTTGGTTGGCCAGGAGGTATTGACGGCAGGTTCCAAAGCCGTCGTTGATGTCCTGCGGCGATTGGGCTGTCTTGTAAAAACCAAGCGGATTAAGCATAGGTACCCCTATGATTGGAAGACCGACACTCCCATCATTGTAACGTGGGTTCTTCGAAAGTTCCGTGTTTCCACTAATTAAGATATCCCGAAGCGCAACATCACAATGGTTTGCCGACCTCAGTCATATTAAGGATGATGCGATAGCTGCTCTCAATGATGTTACATTCTACCCATCCATATGTTGGTATTATTTCACTCCAGTTATGTGCTCCACTAATTTTTCGTCTAGCACGTAATCGGCTTGAATCCTTCGTTCGCTCTCGCTCAGAATGGTGTATTTCTCGACAGCGAGTTTGGGGCGTACCCATACCAGCGCTTTACCGCGTGGAAAATGATCAAGCCGTCTTGGATTCCCACACATTGGACCATATTTTAGCCGTACTTGAACAGAAGGGCGTCGCGCATTGGTGGGATGGTCCTGTAGACGATTTCATACCTCCCTCCCTTCGCGAAGTTGACGTTCCCGCCGATAAAGTATGGAGAAAAGGCACTGATACCATGGACGTTTGGTTTGACAGCGGTACCTCATGGTCGATGTTGGAGCAAATGGGTGTTGGAAATGAACGTGACAAGGGTGGTCGAAAATTCGATGCCGATGTCTGCCTGGAGGGTTCGGACCAGCATCGTGGATGGTTTCAGAGTCAGCTCCTGACCGCAATCGGCTCTAAATCTCCCAAATCCAGTGCTCAGAGCCCATATGGTACGCTCATCACTCATGGGATGGTCCTTGACCAAGCCGGGAAGAAAATGAGCAAATCGCTTGGAAATATCATCAGCCCTATGACAGTAGTCGCTGGGGGGAAGGTGTGCAATAGATCTGGGTTTAGTATCACTATGCTTACCTTCCCTGCCGGACAGGATAAGAAAATCGATCCAGCTTACGGAGCCGATGTTTTGAGACTCTGGGCGGCAACTGTTGAATATTGGCGTGATATGTCTGTAGGACCGACGGTTCTAAGTCAAGCGGCCGAGGCCATGCGAAAGATTCGTAATTCTGCGCGTTTCATTCTCGGAAATCTCGGTGACATGGAAACCCGAAACCAGATGGAGAGAGTTCCTAGAAGTGAAATGGGTTTAGTGAGTTACCTACGAGCGGCTTCTCCACGGACCTCACCTCGCTCTTAGGCGGAACGATATATTATGCATGAACTGTGGACCTTGGAACGCACCGCCCTCGACGGGTATTCGTCTTACAATTTCCCAAAAGGTCTGAATACAAATTGGTTTCCTCATTCGTTCTGAATCATTTTCCTCAGTAATCAACTCCCTAACTAATTTCACTAATATCACACTTTCTTCCTTGTATTTTGACATAACCAAGGACTGTCTCTATGCAAATGAGCTCACTAGCCACGAGCGACGCGCTGTTGCCACCGTGCTGGAGCATGTAGGTTCTATTCTGCCAAAATGATCTAGTATCTCACATCATGCACTTCATCAGATATTAACGACGATGACGACTGTGCTAGCACCCATCTTGCCCCACTTGGCGGAGGAGATACATAGTTCATTCAGAAACACGGATGCATCGGTCTTTACATTGAAATGGCAACCGCTTGTTTGTGTCAATATCCATCACCAGTGTAGCCAAGTCTCAGCCAGCTTGACAGAGTCCCGAATGGGAGGACCCCCATGCCGCGGAGGACATGGCTGAGCTCCTTCGCATTCGCACCAGTGTCTTCAGCCTCTTGGAACAAGCACGTAGGGACAAGTAGGTTTCTCCGACCTACATCCCTGCAGCCCTCAACCTCCTATCCAGACGAATCAAGAGTTCCCTCGAGGCTGAGGTCGAATTAATGATCCCAGATGATACCACAATAAGCAATCCCGTACTCCAGCTACTCAACAAAGAAGGTCAAAGATCCCTACCCTCATTGTTATCATCAGTACACTGACCCCCACAACCAGAAAACTTCCTCAAGACCTTATTCATCGTCTCGGATGCTACTTTGCTTGATGAGGGCTCCCTAGGTACTTCTGCCCCTGAATGGCTCTATTCCGATACGCTATCCCTCCCTGGTAAGCCACTTCCGTGACGAATTTTGAAATGATCTGACCCAACCCCCACCCGCAACCAGCCCATGACGTGGATATCGTCCTTCGTGTTCGGCCTGCAATGCGCGAAAAGTGTCCTCGATGTTGGACATTTTCACGCCCCGAGAATGATGATTTGTGCCACCGTTGCTCGGTAGTTATTGAGTGACTGGATTGATGACGAGGGTTGGCGTCATCACATGAGTACCATTTAGATATCATGGATGTGTCAATCTAGTCTTCCCATGCCTGCCACGGGCACCTTGGGACTGTTCGTGTGATCCAGAGCCAACGACCCAATAGTTGGGTACTGGTCAGCCATGGCAAACGACGGAGGTGCCCCGAGCAGTCAGTTCCGCCAATTTCTCTCTAACCAATGCTCCAACCCCGCGCCCCCTGGAGAACTGGAACTCCAAGGTTTCGAGGTTTTCAAAGCAAGGTTTCGAGAGCACGCGAGCAATGGCGTCCCAACTCAATTTGGCGCTCAAGTCGGGATTATGAAATAAGAGGTAAAACACTAGGACTGTCAGGTGAACAGAGTTGAGTTTGGAGAGGATGTCCATCAATCCATCCACGGAGGTGAATCCTGGACCTGTGTCGTCCCTGATGAGAAGATGGCTGATGCGTAGAGAGCGCAATTCCGAGTTGAAGGAAAGATCAACTGTAAATCTGTAAGAATGACAGCTCACACGTAGGGATCGGTGGTAAATACCTTCACCCAAATAAGTTGGGGATGAGAGACTTAGATGTCGAAGTCCCGGGCCCAAGGAGCGGAGGAACCTGTTGATCACGAAGGCATCATCGTACCCCCAGAACGCACTGCCCAATTTGACGGTCTCAAAGGGCAAGCTGCCTGGAAAGGAAAGCACCCAAGCGAGGAAATCACGATGATAGGATATGTAGAGCTCTAAAATACGAAGGCCAGGCGGGATCCTCTGTTGTGTCTCGGGTAGCTGGACATTGAGCCAGTCGACATCGGAGAGGGATAGTCGCTGAAGACTGTCAAGGGCAGAAATGAGCGAGGCGAATTCTGTGAAAGAGAGGAATGTGCAGCGTTGGAACTCGAGTTCAGTTAGGTTCGGGAACCCTGTCGTAAGGCAGGTCCGCCCTACTGGTCCCAGAACGCCAGGCGTAAAGTGGGATAGGCAGAGTGATGTGAGCGGTGCGACGCCCGAGAGCTGGGGGATGATCTCTGCCATTTGGCTGGTCGGGCTCTCGGGATCGAAGAAGGACGAGGAGTCATAAGCCTGGAGTTGAATGGAGAGGCGCCGAATGGATGTCGCGAGTGTGGAATGTGGCGAACTCAACAGATACGAGAATGCGCCGACGTTTCTCGGGCGGACAAAGATCCGGGGTGGGAAGTGGTGTCTGACTGTGGGCAGCCAGGATTTACACACGAGGCTGCAAGCACGAAGGGCTTGCCAGTCTGGGTACAGGTGATCCAGAATGATATCAATGATCTCGGCGGGAATTTTATCTGACAATGTTCTGGAAAGTGGGCGAATGGTACTTGCGGCACGCGGTCGTTGGGCTTTGAGGATGGACCTCTGCCGCTGGTGGTTTGGAATGCCAGGCATAATGTTGCGTTGCGTGTGTGGGGAGAAGAAGGTTAAGCGCAGGGTCACTTACCTCCCCGGGTTGACATTAAGTACTACTTTGACACCCGTGGAAGCCGCCCAGTGCAAACACATGATGTAAACCGGGCCCGGGGTTCTCACTGCTGTGCGCACTGTTACTTTCACTGAGTTTCAGTTGTCTCGCGACCAGTGACTAGTGAAAGCACGGAGAGGTCGATCAAATCCTGATACACGAGTTTAAACAATGTGGATTCTCCTGACACTAAAACCGTCAAAGTTACAACCACAGAACAAGGCAACCATTCATCGGCATATAAATAGTTATATGGCTCGTGTTTCTAATATGATCGCCCAAACATCGTCCATTTATCCGCATCATGACCACATGCCGGGCACTTGGTCTTGCCTGGCTCGATGGGGGTCCATAGGGATTGATCGAATGGGATGGCTAGCGATTTGGCGCCGGCAGATGGCGCGCGCTCGTCTTGGGGTTCTGCACTGCATCGTGGATGAGTAAGTAACTGGAGGTTAATACTTGACGTGGGGCACGTACGACCGGCCGCTGCGTTCTTTGATGTCATCCTCGCAGACCTCACGGTTGCACCATGGGATCACAGCAATGCATTTGTTGTCGAGAGTTGAGACAAAATCTTCCCAGCGGGTGATTTCTTTGATGCGCGAATAGTATGTATCACGGGCACGAGTGAACATATCACTCTGGATGGTGGTAAGGAGAGCGGAGATGGTAGATCCAATATTCTCAAGGGAAACAGGGTGCTTGACGCCATTGTCCCGGCGCACGGTGAGGGTTTGCTGTTTCGCAAGATCGTTGGGCCCAATTTCAAGGCGGAGGGGGACACCCTAGGCGACCTGTGAGTGACAACGCACATAGGAGGCGTTCCTCGGCTTACCTTCTGCTCCCAGTCGTTGAACTTGTATCCAGGAGTGTATCCATCACGCAAATCGGCCTTTGAACGCACACCAGCCTTTTTCAGAGTCTTCGCCAGCTCCTCACAGGCGGCGTTGATTTGGGCCCTGATTTCATCAGTCGTCTTTGCAGTAATCCCGCACGGCACAACAACCGCTTGGATGCTCGCCACGCGCGGAGGGAGTACCAAGCCTTGGTTGTCACCATGAACCATGACCATGACACCGATCGCCCTTGTTGACAGACCCCACGAGTTCTGCCATACATAGGTCTTGGCACGCCCTGTGGGATCGGTAGGGTCCTCCACCACAATGTTGAACATCTCGGGACGGGAGAAGTTTTGCCCCAGGCAATGCGAAGTGGCGGCCTGGATGCCGCGTCCGGATGTAGGAATGAAGCCCTCCAGTGTGGTGGTGTACAATCCACCGGCGAATTTCTCTTTTTCAGACTTGACACCAGGGATGACTGGGACCGCGAGGAGATCCTCGTAAACTTGGCGGTAGAGGTCGAGAATTTGGCGAACTTCGGTATCGGCTTCCGCCTTGGTGAGATGCGCGGTGTGACCCTCTTGCCAGAGGAACTCTCGAGTGCGGAGGAAGGGTTCTGGTTGCGGTTTAGAAAGAAATTCCCTATATGGGTAGGGGAGGCGTACGGGGGTTTTTGAATTCCCAGCGAACGACGCTGTTCCACTGGTTGAGTTTCAAGGGAAGATCGCGATGGCTCTTGATCCACTTGGCATAATCTGAATATAAGGTTATACGAGCTCATGACCAGGACGATGCACACATACAAGGATACATGGCAGTTTCGGAGGTTGGGCGGATAGCGATGGGCTCTTCGAGATCTGAGCTTCCACTGGGGCGAAAGATGAGAAATATCTATAGGGTATTGGTAGCGTACTTACGCTCGTGTAACCCAAGCGACCTCGGGGGAAAAGCCTTCGATGTGATCCTTTTCGCGCTCGAGGACTTTTGCGGAGACAAACATGGGAAAGTATGAGTTTTGCACGCCCAATTCCTTGATTTCAGTGTTGAACCATTCTAAATCACTAATTTCAGCGAGAGACAAGGGGCGGGGCTCAATTGTATTACGTTGAATTTCCTCCCAAATGCTATATGACCATGGTTTCAGGATGTAGCATCCACTGACGCTGTAATAATCAAGCATATCGGCTTTGATGAGAACCTGTCAAGGACGAATGTATGAGGATTAATTCCGCCAAATAGAATGGTCATTGACATTGGTATACCAGGCGGCGAAATCGACCTCCTTCTTGACGCCGATGGCGATTTGGACGGCACCCTCAATCCTTGCATCTTCCTTCTCTTTTACTGGCGCCCTCGATGTCTGTGCAGCAGCTACGGGGGCAGAGGAGGCTAACTCAGCAAAGTCGACGACTTGGAGTTTCATGTCATCGCCTTCAAGCTTTTGGAGATATCCAACAATATCCTGTCCAGACAAGAAGATGGTGGAGCTGGAGGAATTTGCGTGCACAGCGAATACGGATGAGGATGTGGTAATCGACGAATCCACGATTGTAAGGACTTTGGGGAATACTGCCTGATTAAGGGAGAGGGGGGATACTGGGTGCCATTCAAGTCTCTATGCTACGATAATGCGAGGGAAACATACGAGAATTTTTATCGAGAGCAAAGAATTCCTTCAAGAGATCTTCGGACGCCAGTCTCAGCTCCTTCAGGTTCAATTTTTTGCCGATTGCGCCAGAGTTAGTTTCTGTATCCTCGCGGGCGATCACTACAACTGGAACGGGGGTCGCTGATTTTGCCGTCTTGGGTTTATAGACCAAAGTTTTGACGAGTTGGAAATCCTTGGGTGTGGATGCATGGGCCGCCAGTGTCTCCCGCCATATTGCTGGGGAAGTCGTTTCCGCGTGTGATATCGTTACCGCGGGCTTGATGGATAGCGATTCAAGAGACTGAGCCAGTGTTTCCAAAGGGGTCGACATTTTAGCAGATGTTTCCAGGTGAATGAGTCGCGAAGGTATAAAAGGGGTGAAGTGTTGTGACTCGCCACGATAGGCCAATCTGCCTGTTATCTGATGACCCCGAACATGAATGTGTCGTGAAATTCGAGTCAGTTGCCGTATGCCATTAGCAGTTCTCAGCATAAGATATTTTTGTTAAATATGTCTCAGTATCCGGAGAGAGACTTGTACGTTGGTGGCAAGTGTGAGACCACTGCCAGGGCCAAAATTTTGACTTTATACCTCGGCTTACACGTTGCATGGGCTTGATGAATTTGCTTATGTTCTAGTACATATGTACAGCGCGGCGTACGCCAAACGAACACAACATGCTCCTCTTTGGTAAATACAAAAATTACTGCTCAAGATTTCATAAACATAGCACCAACTTGCAGGGGCAGGAAAAAATGGGATATAGATGAAGGGTGGTAAGCTGCCAACGGGGGTCAAGCAACAGGGAAGCACCAGCGCAGCGGTTCCACATGATATTCAGAGGCCCCCTACTTATCTTACAGTGTGGCACTGTCCCCCCCACCATATAGTAGACCTTTCCTTCTCTAAGTGGTAAGAGCGAGCGGGGCCTCCGTTTGATGCTGGTGTCGAGTTGGTTGCAACTGGGTGCTAACGTAATGTAATACGGCTGTATGTAGAGGCTAGAGCCAGCAGCAAGAGGTTGATGGACGAGATCAATTGTTGTGATGATCACATGATGGGACGCGTCGCTAATGTTTGTTGAGCATTTGTCACTCACGTGCTGTTTGATACTGACCCAAATCCGCTCAGCACAACCTCGTTTCTTTCCTCCACCGTCTGCATCACTCATTCCTTCTCCCCAACTTTATCGTTGAGATAATTACCCCCTAGACATTTATACACAACGGCCAACCCACAATGGCCACCAATGTTCCTGTTCGGCTTTTTTTGGGATCATCTCTGAGCCGCCCTGTACTTATTGTCTGATTTATAGGCCCGCCGTGTGGTGCGGACCACTCGTTTGGTACCAGCAAAAGATAACGAGAATGCAAATGCTCGCCCCTCCCGAATTAACTTGCGCTCGAAACCACTAGTTTCTACCGCCACGTCGGCCACAACTAACGGTACTTCAAGCCGTGCTACAACTACCACCGCCGCCTCAAGAGCCAAGGCCGCCGCAACGGAGGGGAAATCAGATATTCTTGCTGGAAAGCGAAAGCGCGAAGCTCTGGGCGAGGTCACATCACTCGTTGCGAATAATAAACCCAAGGTGTTGGCGGCCAAAGGCAAGGGCAAAGAAGAAGTCAAGAAATTCGATGGGGTGGTGATCAAAACAAAAGCTCTGGCGGCTCGTCAGCCATTGCGCACCGTTTCCGGCACCCGCCAGACTGCCACCGTCACTTCAACTGTGACAAAGGATCAGGTAGCAGGCGATCAGCTCGAGCCATCAGGTGCACAGGACGAGAACGCGATGGCGATTGACCCCCCTGCCAGGGTACAACTTCCCAGCATCGCTGTGAGGCGGTCGGTTGTGGCTCGGGAGAGTGCGGCAACTCGGCGTTCTGATGGTCATCGTCGGATGTCTTCTCGTTCTACGACGGCCGCCCAACGCCAGCTAGATGATGATATCGAGGCCGGTCGGGTCGTAAAGAAGCAGCGTACTTCATCGGATCCACCAGAGGAGGACCCCGAGGCTATGGAAGATGCTAGGCTTCGTGCTGAAGAAGAGGCCGCGGCTGCAAGCATTCAGCAAGAGATTGAAACTTTTGCCGAAGAGGAGGCTGATCCTGAGAACTCTGCTTGGGAGGATTTAGATGCTGAGGACGTTGACGACCCCCTTATGGTCAGCGAATATGTTGTTGAGATTTTCAATTACTTGAAGGAGGTGGAGGTATGTTTTTTTCCTCCTTTGTGTGTCCAGTACTCTAAATTGCATTAGCTCACGACCATGCCCAATCCCAATTACATGGAGAGCCAAAAAGAACTGGCCTGGAAGATGCGTGGAATTCTGACGGACTGGTTGATCCAAGTGCACCTACGTTTCCGGTTGCTTCCCGAGACCCTCTTTCTCTGTGTCAACGTCATCGATCGTTTTCTCTCTGCACGGGTCGTATCGCTGGCAAAATTGCAACTGGTTGGCGTGACGTGCATGTTTATCGCGGCTAAATTTGAAGAAATTGTAGCGCCCTCGGTCACCCATTTCCTGAAATGTGCCGACTCCTCATACACGGAATCCGAGATCCTCCAAGCCGAGCGATATGTGCTAAAGACTCTTGACTGGAACTTGAGTTATCCCAATCCCGTGCACTATTTGCGCCGAGTGAGCAAAGCGGATGACTACAATGTCAAGGTTAGGACCCTCGCCAAATATTTATTGGAAATTGGCTGCCTTGAATGGCGACTCATCGCTGCCCCGCCCTCTCTCATGGCCGCGGCATCGATTTGGCTTGCTCGCCTCGCGCTGGATCTAGAGCAATGGGTGAATTTATACCTCGGTTGTTTTGGATTGATGTTGATATATTGACAGACGCCCAATTTGGCCCATTATTCATCATACCCCGAGAGCGCCCTGATACCCACTGCCAATCTAATGCTGAATTACATCTTGAAGCCTGTCCGTCACGATTCGTTCCACAAAAAGTATGCTGGGAAGCGCTATTACAAGGTGCGTTCTATCCTCCTATCGTCTTACGTATATTGATGCCCCCCCCCTCCCCTCCCCCAGTCAAGTGAATATATGAGGGATTGGGCATTGGAGAAATGGGTGGAGGGGAGTCAGGTACACCTCGCGAAAGAGCTACCACGGCTAAAGGCCGAGGCAAAAGCAGCAAGGCTGTCCCGTGAAGCCGAAGAATCCCGGTTACAAGAGGAGGCCGATGAGCAAACCCACCTGGGCGTGGAGATGCAGGCCCGCCGCGCATGACAAACAGTGATCGCAACCCCGGCTCTGCGCTCATCGTGAACCCTTTTCGTATCTATTTCATCTTGTATCAGTTCCCGTCTCGGACAACGCCCATTCAAAGCAACATCAATGTTAGTACTCAAGCATGTTTCTCCTACCATCACGTCAATCCGCACAATCAAGTCAATTGCCCCTGCCATCCCTAGCCCTCACCACCACTATGTTTTAAAACTCAATGGCCCAGACCCACTTCGTGATATGATTATTCTTGTCTGTTCCCCACCCCGCGCGTTCCCCCACAGCCTAACCCCTTTCCTGTACCTTTTTCAACTCACCGCCCCACCCACACTAGGTTGGATTTCACCTCTCCCCACCCCTACCCAAAACCCGTTATCCCTCTTACCCACAACACGTTTCTAGACAAATGCTTTCCCAGACCCAGAATGCTTAATTTGTTTTATTCCAAACGTGTTGTGTCCCTACGTACTGCAATCTCAATCTACCTCCCCCATCCTTCTGCCGTCCATATCTTGCGTTGTCCTCCACGTTGTTTGGTTGTTGGTGGGTACTTATACATAAATAGTCCTTCGCTGTCCTCAAACTCATGAAACTAGCTCACTGACTCATTCATCTTGTCACCGTGGTCGTTCAGTCCTGAGTAAACAATCGCATTGATCTTTCTCACCACATAATGATTATCCTACAACCCTTATATTTATATGCTCGACAACAGATCTATCTAGAGCAGCAGCGCCGCGTTGTGGGGTGTCTAAACGTCCATCTTGTCCTCTTTCTCCCATCCCGGGTTTTTCTGCAGTATCACGAATCCTTCCAACACGTGGCCGAAGGGGATGAACTCCTCCGTCGCGAGCTCTGCCCGTTCAGTCGTGCCTAGCCGCACCGGTGTTTGGTGTGTTTGGAACCCAGAAATTGTTCTGGGTTTACCAGCTTGGCCGACAACATCGAGGGCCTGTGAAAAAATATGGTTCATGCATGCTGCGAGACAGGGAAATTGTATTTCTCTCACCTGGCCGACGCGAACGGTGACGGGAACATTGTTGAGATCTTCATCAAGGGTAATAAAGAACCGGGGATACATGGCGGTGACAAGGAAGTAGAGCATCCAGTGGTATTTATCCAACACAACTAGCAGCTTGTCAGGGTCTTTTCAATCAAGTAAGCGAAGCAGAGGATAATTACAGGCTTTAGCGTCAGTGAACGCCGTGATAGTGGCGAGGAGGCCAGCCACAGCAGGCCGGCTCATGATGCTGCGGTCCGAGAAGAAGGGGTTCAGGCCAATAGTTCCTTTACCCATATGCACCAACCCCTGCGCGATGCGCACCATAAAGAGGCAATCGGGTTCTTTGTAGTAGTACCCCGCGAGCTGCCGGAGCATCTGCGCAAGGCGGGCATTATTTGTGCCAGCACCGACAAGGCCCATGGCGAATATGGCATTCAGCGCAACCTGGAGATCGTTGTCGTGGCTATATTTTGAGAGGGTGTCAAGGATGGGTAATTGGGGGTTGGAGGTGCTGACGAGGCCAATGGCCAGAGGGACTGCCTTTCGGATTACAGGTTCACCATAGTGCATCTATGTTGGGGAAACGTTAGTAGGTTCATGGAAGGCGGAGGACACTATACAAGGTGATTAAATTGCCGCAGTGACATCTCGGCGCCGATGTCCTCGCCCATGGCAATTAGAGCAACAGCGAGCACAGCAAATGATTGGTAGGTGTCATCTCGTTTGCTTTCGCCCTTGCCATCCTTGCCATCTTCCTTCTCCTTCTCTTGAGACGGGTCGACATGCCCGTCACAATGATGAAGCATTCCCTGGACACGTAGGACATTGCCAGTTCCGGCAAAGGAACAGGCCTCAACCATAATTTGAGCGGTCTTCGAGATTGGGTGGTCTATGGCTTTGAGGGTTTCAAGCGTAGCATCCGAGGCATCTTGCAGGCCTATCCAATGATATCAATTAGTTGGTGTGAAGAACTATCCATTGAATTCTGGTTACCGAGATATAACAATCCGAGACCAAGGGCCATGAACCTCGCCCATTTTTCATCTAAAGATTTATCTCCGCGCTCGCACTTCTCCATCAACGTCTGCAGAATGGTTCCGGTCACCTCTCCATTTTCACTCCCAACAAAAATAAAGCCCAGCGCTAGCGCTGCCAGACTAGCAACCTCCATGGAGACCGCATCATCTGCGATATGTGGGAGGAGAGCAGGCAATATATCTTCACGGTGAGAACCAGCATATGCAAGACCCAATCCCATGATGGCGCTTGTTTTGAGGGGAACTGACTTATTGTCGACGTAGTCTTGTAAGAGGGCGAAGGCAGCGTCAGCTTCTGTGCGAACGCCACTATTGAGGATTCCGGTTGCAAATAGGGCACCAGCCTAGTACATTCAATTCAGGACTAATTTCCTATTTGTGAATATTTGACTTACCTTGATGTGCTCCTCCGCAGAGTAAGTGTACTTATCCACGTGACTCAAGCCGACATCGGTGTCCCATAAAAGACTCAGTCCGAGAGAGGCAGCGGCACTCATCACACCTGAGCATCAGATCAGTGAAATTAGGCCGAGATGCGTGAAATAAAGGCATACCATGATCTTTGTTCTTATATATCCAACTATTACCCTCCTCAGCTTCAACCATTAATTTGTCGTTGCCGAATCCGGCATTCACGAAAGCATTTACAAATGTACCAGCAAGATTTCCTCTCGCCGAGTCCACATTTACCGCAGTACCGGGTCCTACTGGAATCAGACTGGCGAATCAGAAAATACCTGATAGCCTTACTTGTGTTGTCTAAATGAGATTTATACACATCTTCAAGACTTTTGGCATCCATAACGCCCAGTTCCTTGCCAAATTCCCGGAAGTGAGTGCTTAGTCGGCTGTTGCTCAAACATTCCAGAAGGTCGTCGCCGAGCTCCTCCTGGAAGTCAATCTCCGCATCAGGATCGGATATGTCATCGGCAGAAGGCGGTCGGAGCCACTCTAGTGGGATTTGCGCACGAGCGAGAAGGAACGCCAGTTGCCGCTGCATTAGGCTATGGCGGAATGAGTGAACGCGCAAATACATGGGGGATATCATACGGATTTCCAGGCGCAAAGAAGTCCTCTCGGACAAGTTTCTGATCATTGAGTCGGATCGCAAGCTCGAGAGCTTGAGGAAATTTGTGATGTTGGACATAGATTGTATGGGCGGTTCGCAAGAATTGTATATCGTCTGGTGGGGGTAAGAGATTGACACACCTAGTGGATCCGTGGGTCACATGTTACGTGAATGGGGTGGCCACAACATACCGAATCATATATTGGCAAACGCGCCCAAAAGTGTTATCATCAACAAGTTCAGCAATCTCATCCACAATTTCAAGCTCTTCTAGCAAATCCACTGCGTCTGGCTCTGCATTATGTCCAAGCAGAAATTTGGCACACTCTTTTGCTAGTGAATGGAGGTCTTCGATTGCTCCTGGAAGTTTGATCTCTGGCTCTGCTTCTTGTCCATCGGCAGGCGTGACCAATGGCTTGACACCCTCTTGCTCACGTATAGCGTATTCCTCGCCGAGTTCTGCTGCAAGATGTCGGACATATTCGTGTCCCCATGTTCCAGGATCAGCGAGAGGAGATTCGGCGGGCCGGAGGGATGCAGAAAGTAAACGGTACCGAAGGGTTCCGCGCGGTTGGGTGTCCGAATACGTCATAGCCAGCACTGACAAGATATCGGCGAACAGACTCTAGGTCCGCAAGTAAGGCGCAATAGTATACAAAGCATATGAAAACATACCTTGTCATCTGAGGCTGGCCATGTTTCATATAGGGTTTGTAGCTCGGGGTAATGGGGTCGTAGAAATTTCAGAGGTTTGGGAACGGATGTCATGGAGGATGTGGATGTCCTAATTAGTGTACGGAGTGTTTCGAGGGCGAGTTTGTAAAGGTCAGTGTTCGATTCCTGTACGAAACGTCATCCAATTGTAATCATTTCGGGTGGACCACGGGGATAGTACCTTCAATCGTTCCACCAGCATCTCAAGCTCGCTTTTTAAAGCGAGATCCTCTTCCGACTAGGAGATATTCAATAAGTACTATTTAATGATAATACGCACAAAAACACGTACGAGCTCCTCCCCCTCGCCATCCTTGCTGTCATCCTTGGCATCCTTCAAATCTTTCAGTGGTTTGGAGGAACCCTCCTCCTTGTCTTTTTCTGAAGAACCGTCCTTTTTCTTCTTGGGGTCCTCGGATTGTACTTTAATACTGAATTCAGTAGCCTGGGGCATTGTTGTGAGTGAGGGAGTGATGTATTCGCCCAAGTTAGGAAGTCAGGACGCGACGCGCGTTCAGATTTGGCCATGCTTGGCTTTCCCTAGGCTAACAAACAGACGTCATCATTTATGATTTGACAGCCAACGGTTGCCGCAAGTAGAAACACAAGAAATTTCAATTCCAGGGTTCCACCATAGCCTCTGGTAGGAGTGGTCGTTTGCTTGCGACTATTGAAACCATTCCAAAATGAGTGGGGGAATTCAAATTACGATTCCAGGTACGTTCCGTCATTGCTTAATCCTAAGAGTGAAGTTCATGGCCTGTGCAACCACTCACCTTTGTATATGTAGACCTCGACGATGCAGAACCAGGCTCCATATCCACCCCTTTTGGCCGCGCTGGTGCTCATGCTTTTGGATTTGGTACAATGAGTGGTGGTTCGGGATCCGGCCAAGACTCACCTACTATGATGACACCCACTATTGGCCTTGATCGAGGCGAGAGGAGTTATTTTCAGTCTCACTCTCGAGTGGATTCTGTCGCATCTGAGGACTCTGTCCAGTCCGTCATGACGCGTTATAATACAACAACAAAGTCGACTACCCATTTCGGCCATTCCTCATCCTCTTCCATAGCAACTGGAAGCACCGCATTTACGAAAAAGCCTTCTTTTGCATCTATCCGCAATGCTTTCAAAAAGACAATAGACCCTCCCCCTGTGCCCCATCTGGATCACCAACCATATCCAATTTTAAAGAATCCATTCAACCGGTCGACCTCTTCTTTGAATTATGTTTCCCCTGTCACTGCACGAGGTCCAGGGTCCCCTTTCCCGCGACCACCCACTCCTGGCTCGAACGAGAAACATGGTCGAGGAACACCTTTGAAATCGAAGTCTCATGGAAAGTCGCATCATTCCCAGTCGGGCTCAATATTTCAGGCATCCGACATTGAATACGGTTTTGGTCATGGATATCCATCATCTCCACCTCCCGTTCCAAGAGTTCCCAATGCCTTCGGGTTAGTTCAGCGGAGTGAAACACCCCCCGGAGCGGACCTAGAAGACGACAAGGTTGTAATGGATCCCAAGACACCATCGGATTATGCATTGCACGCCATATTCATGCAATTTGCGACCTCGGCGGAAGGGAAGCTAGAAACATTCTTGCGTCAAGCATTAGTGAGTTATTAGATTCGTGCTATGGTTGTTAGGGAACGCGCTAACCACTCCACAGGAGCCCGATCCTTTGCTTTCAACAGTAATGGGTCCCAATATTGATCCTAAATTTGACGAAACTCTTGAATCACTTAGAAAGATTGCCCAGAAGCACATGAAGCCCGTCATTGATTCCATCATGCGCTGGAGGAGAAGCCAAAATGAAAATGTTGGATCCGAGATAATAAGGCTACACACCGCGCAATCCCCAGGACCTGGCCGAACCATTCGAGCACATGATATTCCAGCACTTCTAAATGAGCGCAAATCTCTTGCCTCAATATATATCATGTGCCGTGCGCTCATTGTTGTGTTACAGAGTATGCCGAAAGACGCTCTCGGAGAAGCTATGGGATTCAATCTCGAAGAAACCACGTTTGAACAATTTAGGAAACCAGATCTGAAGTCGCTTGCCCAGTCAGCCAATCACCGTACCAATGCCGAGCTCTATGCCACGCTCCTGGGGCATATTGCAAATGTTCGGTGAGTAGTTTTATGAAAATGATTGGTGTAATATTGAGTG
Organism: Collybia sp. MG36; assembly: GCA_003313185.1. Taxonomy (NCBI): domain Eukaryota; kingdom Fungi; phylum Basidiomycota; class Agaricomycetes; order Agaricales; family Clitocybaceae; genus Collybia; species Collybia sp. MG36. The sequence goes on from QGOG01008686.1 coordinate 26,055, forward strand.
CGTCAGGTTTCTGAGTGTGACGGACCGTTTCCTGGCTGAACTAGGACCAATCGCGCAAGGACAAGTTCCCAAAGACCTTGACATGAAATATGAAAATTTAGTCAAGGGCTTGAGACACATTCAAATCAAGGTTCGTCGCAACTGGGTATCCCTGGCCCGACTCCCCGTAATTTTGTGAAAAGGTGTGGCCACCAGAAGCATTTGAAGAGGGGGCAGAATTCCTCGAATCACTGTCCAAATCATTCTCACACGCTCACGGCCTCCGACTCAAAATTGCTTTTGCTGATTCTCTTGTTCATATGTTACACCCCATTGGAAAGGTAAGGTACCCATTCGCTCACAACCTACCGTTCAACTTTCTAGTGAAGCTTATCCAAACCTGGACAGACTGCGCAGGCTGAAACCAATAACCCTCTATGGGCAAAGGCGATAGAATTGATCTACCCCAAGGCACGGGAAATGATGTCAAAACCTCGCTATTGGCCTGTTGCCTTTCCGCTTGCCATAACAAGCCTCTGCGTGGCGCCGCAGGCTTACTTCCTCAAACATCTATCAAATTGTTTCGAGATCTCGCTCTCAAAGCTTAAGGTGACCGAATTTCTCAGCTTGAAGCACATAGCCTCATGTCCTGTAGGAAAAACAATATCGAACCCAAGTCATGAACGGTATAATGAGGCTAACCTGGACGTATTTATACCGGTGTCAAGAGTCTGCTTCCACGACTACAACCAAGTTGGATAGCCTTCTCAAACACTTTTTTCCGCCGAATAGGCACCACGTATATCCTCAGGAAGATCACCTCGAATTTTTCATCTACATAGCCCACTTCATTTTATCCCGCCACTGGGAATACGGCCACGACTTGTGCATGGAATTGATGCAAGAATCGTCTATCAACGCCTCACATCCGTCTGGAAATCTTGCCAACGCCGTCGCAGCTGATAGGACCGCCGTCGCGATAAGAGCCATCCTTTTGTCTCTCTACGGGATGGAGAAAGAAAGTGTCACCCCTGCATGGCCATCTAGCAGCGACTTCTCCGTTATCCCGTCGCGGGATGATTATCCATCATCTTCCGATTCTTTGCCAGTGGCACTGTCTTCCAAACCTGTGATTTTGGAATTCTTTGACCGCTGCGGAACTATTTTAGGCATCATTGCCACTTTTTGCGCCGCCTCGGTGGTGCGAATTTCCATCTTCGACGAACAATGGTCTTCTACACGCATCAACCCAGCGTATGACGAGTCACATATCTACGTTTTCCGCCGCCATCCCGACGGGGGGACATTTGCCTATCCCCATCACCTCACTCCCCAGGTTGCTCTGCTCCAGACATGTTTTCAATCATGGCCACGGTGTCTCCACCCATCCGTTCCATTTGAAGATGCGATAGATATGCTCTTGCGTGGTATTATCCACGTCGAGCCCTTGCTAAGGGACGAAGCTTCCGGCGCCTTGAAGCGTTTGATGGGACATCAAACACACGCCTTGATGGTCCTCTCCAGATTCTACGATTTTATGTTTAGTCACTCTAGCATCGTGCGCGAAGTTACAGGGGTGAGGCTTTTGATAGAATCGCAATCGCTGCTGAATCTTTGGGTCGATGTGGCCGAAATGTGGATTCGAGGCCTCATTCAAGATGATTTTCAATGGCCCCCAGACGAAGAAGACCCAGTACCATCAAGGCTCACAGAACTTGAAGCCGCCGCCTTGTTCCTGCTGTCGCACGATGCCCAAGCGATCCACTCGGCTGGAATCAAGATTATACGCGTTTTAGGACTACTTGCTTCCCACCTGTCTCCTCAACCATCCCTAATGCCCATGGTTTTTGTTGAAAACTTGCATGGGAGGGGTGTCGACGAAGATTATCTCAGCGGCTACGACGAGGTGCTCGATAAAATAGACCTGGCTCGCCTAGAGCAATGGCGAGAATCCAAGCACATGGACATTCCCCTTCGTCTAGCTGATAGTACCAACGAGACGGATCGTAAATTGTGGCGATATCTTTTCCCGAAATTCCTTCAAGTCTGTATGAGGAACTCGAGCCCCGCCCTTTCCAGGTTCAGAAGGAGTGTAGTCGCCGCCGTGTCAAGGTTACATCCTACTATCTCATACCTCGCTGGTTTGAGCAGCAGAGCACCGCCCCATCTCACCAGTCGAAATTTATCCAATTTTGAACGGGATGGTCCCAAATTAATACGAGATAATAAACCATTAATAGACCAGTGGCACCTCTGGGTAAAGATACTCTGCTCTACAGCGACGTTATCAGAAAGCTCCCGACCTCCACTCACTCAGCTGGGGCGGGAGCATGGGCGTGGCCCCTCGGAATCTAGCTTTGAACGGGAACGCTTGTCTACGACCCGCGGATTATTTCGACATCTAACACCGTTCTTGGACTCAGAATACACACTCTTCCGCGATGCAGCGGTTCTGTGCATTAGTTCATTCCCTTCCTCTGCATATTCCCAACTTCTTGAAGACTTGAGCCTCCTGGCAGGTCGACAGTTCTATGATGATCCTAGGTCAAAGGTCATAACAAACCCTGATGATCCCAGGCTAAAAATGGGACCTCCAGACCGGACCCGCCGCCAGGAACGGTTGCACTCTGCTGTTGCGCGCATATATTATCTCACAGCCCATTTCTTACAACACCAGCGCTCAGCAGGCCGCCAGGCAGCATTAGCAAATGTGCTCAAATTCGTTCGTAATACTCAGGCATTTCTCACAGCTCCAGAAATGCGCGATAATCACACCCTCCAACGTCTTCGCCGCTACTTCTGTGGCACAGTTGAGCGTCTTTTCGATGGGCTGGCTACATTGAAAGACTCGGACCGATTCATCCCACCTAATATGCATCTAACATTATATCGGCTGTGCGAGGAGTGGTGTCATCTTGGTCCGCAACCAGACAGTGTCAAACTGCGGCTCAACTTCATGAAGAAAATGGTTTCTACAGCAAATACCCAAATGGAATCAGGTGTCGCACTAGAACGCTTTCTGCATGAGACGCTTTTGTTATCATATGCGGCTGTTGGAGCCCTGGCATCCCTCTGCGTGAGTTACGCTGAACATTTCAATCTATGAGTCCTGACCCACCCTTCAGCAAAGAGCCATCTTCCCTCCTGATATATCCTCGAACTCGCCCACAGAAGGCCTCCCCATCGAATATCTCAAACCCTTGAGTCCAGCGAGTCTGTTGGAAAGGCTGAACGCGATCCTATTTTCAGACCATAAACCAACTCAAACAAGGGGAAAGTGAGTTTCTCGCGTCTCAATCATAGAGCGCTTACAAAGGGCCACCCTAAAGAAAAGCATTGAGATCCATTCTAGCAGACAATAATGACCCGTCGATAATGGAGGAATCCCTTAGACGGGCTGTTGTACTCTCAGAGGGACTGGATTCAAATAGTGGCCGATTTTTTGATGTCATTGTTGACATCACCTGCAACAGCAAACACCACGGCTTCCAATTTGCTCAGGTAGTCTGCCTTGGCCTCTCAAATCTTCGTCACCCTTTGGTCGAAACCAGAAGGCTTGCCTTCAATATGCTTGAAGCTATTCATCAACAGTCCTCCGGCCTGCTGTCGATGTCCAATTTTGAGGCCGCGGTGGGAAGTTTGGCCTCGAGTACCTATACTCACGCCCATCGGCTGATATCAGATTTCCTCGCCGGGGAACATCCCCACCAGGCTACAAACATCCTTGCTTGGTTATCTAATTGGCTGTCTCATCTTCCCGAGGTGGCTTCCAGCACGAATATAACCCTCCTCATGCTGCAAAGTTTGGAGTTTTGGATACCAAACATAGAACTAATGACTGAGGATAGATCCGGTCTATCACACGAAGGTCTCTCCGCCCTGTATCATCTTGTATCCCTAACACTCCGACACGGCCAGACCCACGCCGAACAAATTTTGGTCATGTGGTCCAAACTAGTGGAGCCACCACATGAATCAAATGGCCACGCAACCGTTCGATTTCTCCTGGAACAGTCCCACAAGGTTGGCGGTACGGTATACATCGATTGTGCTGCCAATATTGTTGCATGCCTCTGCCAGACTCACATCGGCCACGATATTTTTGAGGAGCTTTGTTCCGTCATCGAGCCTGCCCGAATGTTACCTACGATCGAACATAAGCTGGCTTTTCCAGATGCACACGACATGGAGCTATGGTCAGATCTTGACACCTTATTTGCTGATCAACCTCGTTTATCACTGGGCTCTGCACAATTTGCTTGGCTGTTTATGGCCGATGTTGCGCTCCAGCGCTGCTGGGAGTTGCGGCCTCAGCTTCCTACCCTCCTCCACGCCCTTTTTACACACCTCGACCACCGCACCGAATTTGTTCGCAGCAGAGCGCAGCGGATGCTATTTCAATTATTGCGCTCATGGGCCCCCGGATACGATGAACTCTCTGACCGATCTGCTTATCCTGGATACTGGGTTCTCAAAGAACAACTTGCTCGCCTGGAGGAGGAAGCGAGAGCGATGTATTGGCGTGACGATGATACGGGCACTGATTTGGAGCTGAAGATGGAGTGGTTATGCATGCGTATCGTTCCTTATCTGGAACCATTATCACCAGCATTGACGGACCGATGGGGTTCGCTGGCACTGACCTGGGGGACGTCTTGTTCCATTCGAGCAACAGCTTTCCGGTCGCTGCAGGGTTTTAGGGCCCTGATGCCCCGTGTAAAAAAGTCGGACCTGGCGCTTCTGCTTGGTCGTTTGTCCAATACTGTGGCTGCTGCTGAGGATAATATCCAGACATTTACATCCGAAATTATACTCACCATTACAGCAGTAGCCACATCTGCTGACGTTGACCGCTCATTGCTTCCCCAATTATTTTGGTGTACCTGCGCGTGCCTATCGACGACGGTCGAGAAGGAATTCGAACAGATCCTGGCTTTATTGGAACCTCTTCTCAATAAACTCGATCTGGGTGATCCATCTACAGTTGACTTCCTCATGTCACAAAGGCCTCTGGATTGGAGTGGAGCAATCTCCCTCCAACCTACATTGCTCAAAGGCCTCCGCTCGTCCAAGACATTAGGAGCAACAATGAAAATACTCCAATCACTGACAAAAGTCGAAGATAGCCGACTCATTGACGATACCGATGGACGCGTGCGCGATCTCTATACCCTGTCACTTCCATGGTGTTTGCAGGCAATGTCCGCCGAGTCCTCAGATAACACGCTGAAGGACTTTGCGGAGAACGTCGGGGCTTTGGCCAGCATCGAGGGCCGGCAAAGTATCCAGAGGATCATGACATCCTTCTCCAAAAATCACTTTCGAACCAAAGAGGATTTCCTCCGGCAATCCGTTGCGAGTCTGCGCGAGCACTATGGACACGACCACTGGACTGAAATTGTCACCCTACTACTTGGCCTTGTCCTCAACCAGGAGCGCTGGTTGCGTGTACAGGCCATGCAGATCCTGAAAGTCCTATTCCAACACCGGGAGACCCGAAACCCTGTAGAGCTCTTAGGGTCGGAACTTCTCATGCCCTTACTTCGCCTCCTGGAGACAGATCTAGCATCTTGTGCGCTTGAAGTCCTCGAGGAGCCGATGACCATGTCAGGCGGACCAGCTGCCAAACATGTCCTTCGCATGAGCATGCACGCGCGAACACTTCCAAAAGAAGTGGATTCCACTGCCACCGTCTTTGGCGTCCCAGATGCAAGTGGCTGGTGCGTTGGTCAGCCTGATAAGCTCCGAGACACCTGTCGCTCCAACGTAATGGCTGTATTTGACACCTGTTCTATGCCGTCGCGCCCTTCCCGCATCGATTTCGAACCAGAATTGGAGTCGTTAGCGGTTGAGCGAAAACCGTCTCAGGAAGACCTAGGCGGCCTCGTGAAGGACCTGCATGAGCTCACAAGCTTTTTCCGGGAGGATGGACCGAGTCCGTCCTCAAAATCCAACTTCATACTGCCTCCTCCGAGCAGACATTTAGAGGCGCGCGTTGCTGCTATTCTCGCGAAATCCACCGCGGCGGACAGCTCTACGGGGATACCTCAAACCCCTTTCCGTGATGTGTTCCGTGTTAGTGGGATTCTCACCTCCGATGATTCGGACGAAGATTCTGGAATAGAATCGGAGGACGACTTCGTCTTTGACACTCATACAAACTATCGCAGCGCTCCAAACGGGTCAAGGGTCCATTAAAGTTACCTCCATTCAACATCTCTGCATTAACTGTAGGCTAGCATGCATTACCACTATTAAGATTGACGCATATGTACTTGAGCATAACCTGTAATATCTAGATGATCTACATACACTATCTTATTTGCGCCCTTAGCACCGTTCGAAAACTTTGTAAAGATCGGGTAAGTTGGCTACCTGCACCACATCGCGGTCGAGCAGAGACTTCGGTGCACTGAGGTACCGACGCATTGCAGGGAAAAGAACGTGCGGGATCTGCCACCGCTCCGCTTTATCTTGTGCGTCACGATCATCATCAAGCGTCGCATTGCTGGGTTCAACAGACGAGGGGTTGGGGGCATAAAAGTAAGCGAGCTCCCGCAGGAAGGACTCAAAACATCGGGTTTCTGATGACCAATCGACCTATGAAGCAAAAGTCATTGTAATGTATACCCTAATACCATCATGTTGTCGTACCTGTGGGCCTAGTCTCATCAAGAGATTTGGCAGATGGTCCAGGTTTGGGGTGTAATCTCGCAATAGCAATGGGATCGATTCCACGAGGCCTTGATCAGTGATACCAAGAGAAAAATACTCCGCTAGCATATCACGTCGCGTTGTGAGGATATCAACAATCCTCTTTGACCATGAATTTGTAAAAATGGACTTTTGAAACGGGAGGCTCACGTACGTCCACAATTTCCTTCTTCGTGAGACTGCTTTGTTCGGTGGATGGCTCAGCTTCCACAGCTATTTCTACCAATTTTCGAAGTGGAGGTGGTGGCTCGAGTTTGAGGCGACTGAAATCACCAAATTGGCGGAGCCCTAGCTGGTAAAATAATTCCTCGCTGTACGAGGGGGCAGATGATCAGGAGAAATGACATTAGCACGGAAAACAACGTACGCGAGCGCAGTGTGGTTTACAAGATAGAGTTTTGTTGAATGTTGAATAAGAGATAAACTCTTCTCAAGATCAACAATGCCAACAAACGTATGTTTCTCCAGGATCTCCGATAACTCTGTCTCATTCTGTCAGTGGAAAAACAGCCAAACCGCGAGAACTGCTTTCACGTTTATGTTTCCCTTCCTGAAGTCCTGTCCTTAGGCCCCTCACAGAAGTGAGATAACATTCTGACTCTTTTACATCACGAGACTTCGAAATATTGGGGTTGGTTTCTGTGGCTTTACCCTTCGCAGATGAAGCGGTAGTCAATTGGGCAGGATTCGCCACGGGAAACATGGAATCTAACGTTCGATCATGTAGGGACGTCCGAACTTTGTGTTGTGATAGAGTTTTTTTCTTCAACTCATTGATGGATGCTGTGGATATCCAATCACAGTCCATTGACGGAGTAGCGAAGAGGTACTTACAGCCCGGAGGGGACGCATCATTTCTATCTTCTATATCATCAGCGGCGCCGCGGTCACGCCCCTTACGTTTCTTTGGGTTGGGCTCATCGCGGCCGGCGACACCTCCCGTTAATAGTGTCTGAATGAATGAGCACATTACAACTCTAGTTCATGGCTTAGGAATTGCATACCTGGTAGTCGAAAGCTCTGGACTGATTCTGTGAAGCAAGGGCTTGCTGTAAAGCAGCAGCAACCCGCTCCACGATCGCCTCTTCGTTTAAAAAGTGTACCTCCCGTTTGGTCGGATGTACGTTAACGTCAACCGAGCGCGGGTCAATATCCAAACTTGAAGGGGAATGATAAGTTGATTGCATGAGCTATGTACTTGAGCTGACCTCAGGTATATAAATGGTGATACCCCCTTCGGCAACACAGTGGTATAGACCGACTCTAGGCTACGCTTGATGCGGTTGGACTCAACAAGGCGATCTATGGCAGGCGAAAATGAGAGGGAGGGCAGCAGGCAAATTGATACACACGGTTGATGAAAAGAAGGAAAACCATCTTCCTGGCTTGATAATTGGCGCTGGTCAAGTGAGCTTCCGCCTTCCAAGATTCGGAATCATCCATGACTTCATCTTCATTACCACCGCTGACTTTTGGGTCACTTGATGATATCTTGAGATTGAGCAGTTCTTTTGAAACAGAATGGCCGTAAAGGAGGCCAATGGCTTGGGGTGTTGAGGATGAGGAAGGCGTTGAAAGCTCGGGAGAAGGGGACCCTGCCTGAGTGCCAGTTAGCAAGGTTAAACTGACTGAATCGCAGAACTTACCTTTTTACATACAAATGATACTTGAGGGTTGTGTACCGCATATTTTGTCAGAACATCAAGGATACGCGCATATTCCTCAGAGGCGCTTCGTAATGACGAGAGTCGGGCTGGCGCATTATAGAAAAGGTCTTCAATCTGACGAAATCAGGTATGAATCAAACAGCAGACATCCACCAAGGGGCGCCATACGATAATGGTGGTACCATCATTCCCTGCGCATGGTTTAGGTTCGGAGGTCTGCCCAGATTTTGGTTCTATAAGACGACCGTCCGAATAATGCGCTCTGTGCCCATGAGGAAATCTGAGAAACAACGAAAACATGCCACTGACTTCCATGCACAACTTTCGCCCTTGGTCTTAGTGATGACTGAAAGATGGGCGACGTGTGATATGGACGCCAAAGCTTCGCCGCGAAATCCGTAGGTCCTTATACGAGATAAATCCGAATACGTGGATAACTTGGAGGTGGTAAATCTTTCTGCGAGGATAGGTAAATCTGCTTTCTAATATCATTATTTACTCAGTTTTGTTCAAGAGTGAGAAACCGATGCGAGGCTCACCCGTATACCACATCCATTATCTTGAATTTGAAGGAGCTTCAAACCCCCATCTTTTACTGTTACGCGAATAGTAGTAGACCCCGCATCAAGGCAATTTTCGAGGAGCTCCTTGAGAGCTGACGCTGGCCGGTGTATAATCTGTTCTCATTAATATTCGACGCGTCGCGTCCAATAATAGTAAACACACACACCTCCCCAGCAGCAATGCGGTTTATGAGAGACTCTTCGAGACGTCGGATTGGTAGGGGCTCTGGTAAATCAGGCGTGGCTGGTCGAGCATCGCCCGACATCTGATTCAGTGCTGGTCAAACTCAAGGTGGATTCCAAGTTATTGGCGCCGTCGTCGCGCGCACGACTCGTGACCCAGCCCGCGACCCTAACCCCATGTGACTCTGAGTCAATTATAATTTAAATCACCCTGACCATTCTGCCACTGAGTTGCCTCCGGCGTCTACCATGACCACCACTGTCCAAACCCTCGGTTCTACTCCCTTGTCATCAGCACCAGCCGTGTTGGACAAGTATCGCGGTGCTGTTGTTGAGGTGAATTGCCTCAACCATCAATGTCCCAATAGGTCCCTGACTTCCAATCTTATCTACCAGGATCTACAGCTGCCCCCCGCCTTCTCTCTTCCGTCCAACGAACCAATATCCCGAGCCATTGAAGCGGCATATGAACGTGATTTCTCTCATATACCGTTAGTTTCACGACAATGTTTACCGTAACCTAATTACCTCTTACTGTCATAACACCAGTGTCTTGGATCGGAATCGAAGACCACTTGGGTACGTTGATGTAGCTCAGCTAAAAGCCAAATGGGAAGCAGGGAATGCGAATCCGGTAAGCGTAACCTGTGCTCATGATTTAGCCAACACCGACATGGGAACCAGGATGATAAAGTTGTTCAATACATGACTAAATTCAGGCGAACATTCTCTGAGCCGTATACATTGATTACACCGCTGTCGTCTCTCGCAGACTTGGAAATGTTTCTCCAGAGAAACATTTTTGCACTGGGTAAGATCTCCACTGCCCAACATTTGCCGACTAAACGTGAATTCTCCAGTAACCGATAATGACCGGAAATTTGTGCTGGCAGTCGCAACATTACAGGACCTAGAGAACTTTGTCTCGCGCCGAGGTTTTTGACCCATAGCGGAGTCTCACGAGATGGGAAACTATCATAGAAGTCCTCTTTCTATTAACATCGTGTTCATGTCCGACCAACGAACTACTAATAATACAGCACTGGATATCATGAGCCTCAGCCTCAAATAATGTCAAATTATCAGTCTCTCTCTCAATTTGCGGGGCGCCAAAAAATGAGATTTCGCCGGACACTACGCAGGTGACCTGATGGAATGTGGCCGTCAGCTTGAACGATCAGAAGAATTAATAGCTCACCAAAGACAAGGATGGGAATCCAACAGACTAGAAGCAATCCTACGTGTTGGGTTCCGAAGGATGTGGGACGGGAATGGTGAGAGACTACGTCGACGAGGGTGGATATGCAAGTTAGTATTTGTGTTATTGAAAATGCCCTATGTTGAGAGTCAGAAATCCATATTGAATTAGCAGCGAAATCCGCACAGCTGAAATAATACCATTCTCCAGATGATTGGTGGCAAACTCGGGGGTTGAGGCTTCGTAGTTTTGTGCGAAATCCCTAGCGCCCATGACCATATGAGCATGAGCGGCCTTGGTCAACGGAACAAATACCATCAAAAGTTGTTGGAGCGTTTGAACTCTCAACATCCGAATTATGATCACCGTCCCCTCCTTCGTCCACTTTGTGAAACTTGATCTGTGACGTCACCTGCGGCGTACTGCTCTCTTCTCTCCATTCCAAAACACTTATTTTGTCATTATCTACGCTTGAGGTCGAGCCCCGTGAATCTTGTCGTTGCTGCACCCTTGGGCCCTGGGATGCAGGCGGATAATTCGTGTCGGCAGGCTTTTCTTTTTCGGGCGGTAATGGTATCTGAGGGTCCGATGGGTCTGCAAACGCCGGAAATGAGGACGATACAGGTGAGGGTATGCTAGGCTGGCCCTCCGTTATCGAACCCAACGATGGGCAAGACGCCAAAGACGTTAATTTTGAGGGTATACGTCTGGGATGTGACTGAAACTCGTGCGGGATCCGTGTCAACAGCTTTCGTGTCAGATGCGATGCATGTGGTGGTTGAGACTGGGGTGCTGAGGCATTTTGGGCGTGCGGAATATCTCTGGGATGACCACTACTTTGTGATGGACGAGAGCGGCGGAGATGCCGATTCGTTTTGATGGCGCGGATAATTGATTTGAAGGATAAATAGAGACAGGGTAGGGCAAGGAGCAAAGGGGCGCCCGCATAACTGAAAAAACGAACCCTAAAAGATGTGAGGATGGGAACGGAGCATGAACACCATTCAAATGCTTACCAGAGAGGATGAGTGGCATCGCAATGCAAATCTTCGCTTGGCTGGGCGGCATCATATTTCACAAGCATGGAAATGTATACAATTGACCCAACGACTGGAAGAACCACGAGAGGGATCAAATATATGTTTCTCCACAACAAAAATCTAGGGGGATGGGTCAATAATTATTTTGGGGCAAAGGCACGACTCACGGTTTGCTGTCATGACCCCAGGTTTTGGGCTTGAAGATGGTTTGGGCCGTTCCCACTGAGATACTCATGACGACGCCAGTCACAAAGAAATTCGCCAGGCCAGCCAGGACGGTTTGGGCTACGGGGGGTCAGCAAGGACGGCGACTTTGAACGGGAAGTCGCACCAGTACAGAATCCCTTAGGCATGAGGAAAGGATCCATCCTCCAAATGATCCCTTGTCAAAAGATATGGATTTGCAAAAGGTGCCCTTGATAGAATACACACCCAGACAAAACACCCCTTCCAAAAGAGTACAACCAATGCAATAAAGTATTGGCCCCCAAGAACATCTTGCTACTCGTGAGACAGACAAGAGAACCGCCCAGCAACCAAAAAGGCCTATGGGCGGAATAAAATTCCAATTCCAATGGTAAGCTATCCACGCACCGGACAGGGAAAGCGCGAACCACACAATCTTGAGGCTATAGGGAATCATGGTGGGTGTGGTCCGAGTTCAGCCAAACTTGAAGCGTTTCGGTCTTGAGAATCACCAACGGACCTGGAATTTCATATTGGTTAGCGGCCAACAGGTTCCTGTTGGGGGTCAATTACTAGGGGCCCTGCACCACATATTGGCAGATTCGCCAACAGATGGAGATCGGGCCAATCAAACTTTGGCTCCGTTCTCCAGCCAGACTGGACTCAAATTTGTCCAATTTCTTCTCATGGGCATGGGAAGAAGATGGGCGTATCACCCAACAAGCCGGGATGGGATCAGACAGGAATATGATCATCAACACGTTCCAACCTAGTGGTCCGCTTACCGTATCGTTTCTGGAAGTAGGTAATGCGTGGAAATGCTCGATGAATATCATACAAGGATCGATTTCTGGCTTGAGGTGTGAATCGACCCGGATTTCAACGACAACAAACGTTATACTTGTGAATGTCTTTGATAGCGGTCCGATGGCCGCAACCGGACACGGATCAAAAGTGAACCCACTCTATTTAGGCCGGCTTCCACTGTTGAACGTTGAACGTTGAGTGACCGCTGCCTCGAATCTTTTCGATGATCACCAAGGACTAGACCAGGTCTACCTTGGTTGGTGTACTGCATTATGGGTAGACACAATGCTAAGCCCCTAGGCTCTGGGGGCAGTTGGCTGGTTGACGGTGCCGGGCCTGCCGGTAGACTGATTAGCGTGAGCCTGGGTGATATTCTAAACTTTCTAAAAGGGAGTTTGTTGTCAAGGTCGGAAGTGTTTCACACCGCATTTGGTATGCAGAGGCCATGGATGGATTAAGATCATTGATAGATATCAGAAGGTTCGACTTACATAGGTGGCATCTGTTGATGCACAGGTTGCCTAGTGGCAAGCTGCCGGCAGCCGCGTCGAAAATTAAAATATTAAACCCTCGGTTTCCGGTGCCTGTCAGCGTTATTTGGTGTTGATTACCAAGCGCTTCCCATCCACGTGCGACGTGTATGACGTCGACGGTCTCCAGCAAGTAACGGTCATAATGCCTCTGCGGCTTTGGAGACCAAGCCAGCTCCCTGCCATAACATCAAGCCAGCGCTCTTCATTCCTGAAATCACTACACCTGGAATGGCAGACTATATCCGTCGCATTGTCTCCGGGAACAAAGCTCGCTTCAAAGACGCCAAACTTGATATGGAGCTAGGTTTGTGCTCGCTGCCCATGCGCCAACTCGGACTCAAACAACGACTTAGATCTTGTCTATGTCACCGACAGAGTAATTATAATGGGTTATCCTGCCTCGGGAATCGAAGGCTTCTATCGTAACCGTCGAGAGGATGCAAAAAAGTTCTTGGAGCACCGTCATGGAAAGAATTATTGGATTTTCAATTTCTGTCCCCTCAAGGAAAATTCTTATGACCCCAAGCTCTTCGACGGGCGTGTTAGCCGTTATCCTTTCCCAGACCATCAGTGTGTTGCATTCCACAGCAGAGTGCAGACTGCTTATGGCTCAATCGACCTTGTTCCAAACAGTGCACCCCCACTGGCTATCATTCCCTTGGCCGTGCGAGAAATGAATGCCTGGTTACAGGGCTCTCCTGACAGAGTCATAGTCCTTCATTGTAAAGGCTGGTCATACGTCATCTCCTTTGCAGCCAGCTTTCTGACGTTGTGCCAGCGGGGAAGGGCAGGTCGGGGACGATGGCCTGCAGTTATCTGTTATCCATCAGCAATATTGCATCTTCACCACATTTAGATTCTAGCCTTGGCGCGCAAGAACGGGCGCAAGCACAGGCGGATGACACCGTAAAGGCCATCGCCGAAGGCATCCAAGGCCAGTCCTCGGGTGAGGAACCCGCATCACGCATCACGCCACCAATAGGTCGCGGGTCCGTCGAATTAGAATCTCCGACAAGTGTGACACCAACATCTACAAACGCCGGAAACGGGAAGTCATACGCGGATTCCCTCAAGGATGTTCTTGATCTCCACACATCGCGACGGATGAAGGCGCCCTCGTCATCATCGGATAAAATAAAGCAAGGTGTCAGTATACCCAGTCAGCGTCGATGGTTGTATTATTGGGCGCTGCTATTAGCCCATGAAACACCCCCATACTTTTGGGCCATCCTTCCCACGCCGAGCGAAGCACAGAAACCAAAGGTCAGGCTTACGCAAATCACGCTTCGGATGAGAGAGACATCAGGGGTAAAGATGTCCATTGTGCGCGCAGCTAATACCATGATCGATCGGAAGAACGGGGGCAAATCCACAGCCCGATCCAAGGCGACGAACAGACATGAGCCTGTATGGGTTTCTTTGGCAAGGTACGGGGATGAATTCGTTGATCATTTGGAAGAGTGGGAAAAACACACCCGAGATATTGGTGATGACGATGGCCTGGGGCGCATTGGTCGGAGAAAGCCTGGATCTGATCATATGAACGGCGATGAATTAAATCGCCTTTTTGACGATGCCGGAAAATGGGACAAGGGGAAAATGGTGAGGAGCTTTGCGAAGCTCGGTCTCGTTGACGGGGACTCCATTATCAAGGGAGAAGACGAGAAGGTTTGGAAGCATCATGTGAATTCATCGCGGGCTAACACAATCGTGAGCAGGAAAAACATATTATATACAAACTCCGGCCTCTATCTAATGCTGGTTGGAAAAATATTCAAGAGGAGGTGCAACAAGAGGACGTCCAGAACAGCCATCCCACCTCGGAGGCCAATTCACTGTTTGAAGAGACCCCCGGTGTTACAGAGCTGGACATTGTCCTTGACGCTGAACGGGAGGTCCGCGTGAAATTATACATGGGCCAGGTACGCTGTGAATTTGGTTATGTGTTTGTCACCGACATAGTTTAGATATTCATGGGCTGGCTGTGGTTTATTCCAACCTTCCATCCGACGGAGCGGCTGGTTTTTACGCGCAAAGAAATCGATTTCCCTTTGGGTATTGGAAGTGGAATTATTGACATGGAAATATCCCTCGAGTGGTTGGGAGAGAAATCTTCAGACGATGCACAACCCCCCGCAAGAGTGGGTAGCAAAGATTCGGGAGTGCAAGGTGGTGCAGTGCCTGCAGGTATCGCGGCGACAATGCAAGCGACAACAGCGGGTGGTATTAGCCAAGCTATCGAAGCAAACCAAGCAGTGGAGGACTAGAAAATCGTCGACAAAGCCAAATTACATGAATAGATACAAGAATTGATCTTTTGAAAACGAATATGAATGTTGATGCTTGTTGAAATTCAGGGCTATCGCCTTCCACCCAAATATGTGGTCGGCTTCCAGTCCTTCATTGTTAGACTATCATTGGAATAGCACGCGTATCTTTATTGCGCTGACAATAGCTACGAGTTACAATGGAAGGCAAAGGCTCCTGATGCCCACTGTGAAACCACATAGAATCCACGTGATCGACGCGTCTATTTGGTCATGTGGTCGTTATGCAGAAATTGAACTCATCTGGTTCAAAATTGGTCATTCTGAACATTAGGTTCTCCCATCCCACCAAGCCGCATAAACCAGCCGTTGTTGGTCCAGCTGCTCAACGTTCTTATTATGTCCAATATACCTGTGCGTTCATTCATCTCTCTTTTCATTGCATCTTTTTGTATTGAGAGATTCCACAGATCCGCCGTTCCACTCGAAGCACACGGGGCACAACTTTGGTCAATGAGAATGCATTAACCCGACCTTCTCGAGTAACGACACGTTCCAAGGCGTCCGCACTTGTTTCCGGAACCGAATCTATTACTGTGGCATCAAAACCCAAGGCCGCCGATGCTTCTACACAAAATATTGCTGTCAAGAGGAAACGCGAGGTGTTGGTTGAGGTCACCACACTATCAACCAATAAGAACAAAACCCGGCCTCTTGTCCCCTCGAAAGGCAAGGAGCAGAGCGATCTCGTCAAACCAACCACAGTCAAACCAACCACAAAATCCAACGGTCAACCCACACGTGGTATAGTACGCCGCGCTGTGAATCGAGTTGAGAATCTGACAACGAAGAATGATGCGAGAGATTTTGTGGTAGCAGTCCAACCCCAAAAAGGTGCCCATAAGGAGCTTCCCACATTCCCCCATCCCGCCACCCTTTGTCCCGCATCCACGTCGGATTCATCTACTATCGTGGACGAGACGGAGGCAGAGAGGGTGTTCAAGAAACGTCACACGTTGGCGGACGTGGTTGAGTTGATTCATGATGAGTCGCAGGCCGAGGCGGATCGTATCGCGGAGGACCTGGCCCAACTCGAATCTGAAATAGAGCCTCCACGCGGCCAACTCTGGGAGGACCTGGATGCAGAAGACTGGGATGATCCAGTTATGGTTAGCGAATATGTCGTCGAAATTTGCCAGTACCTGAAAGACATTGAGGTCCGTTAATCAACTCCAATCTATCGTGTCTTTCCTTGCGCTAAGTACCTCCTCCCATACAGAAATCAACGTGCCCCAAGTCCGGATTTATTCGCATTCAGTCAGATCTCGACTGGGACAAACGCGGGATTCTTATTGACTGGCTTCTTCAAGTCCACGCGCGTTTCCAATTGCTCCCCGAAACTCTCTTTCTCTGTGTGAATCTCCTCGATCGTTTTCTTCAACGCAAAGTTGTGTCTCTGCCAAAATTTCAGCTCGTCGGCATCGCATGTCTGTTCATTGCGTCCAAATTCGAGGAAACCCTATCGCCTTCCGTTGCTGAAATTGCATATCTAGCTGATGGCCAGTATAGTGTGGAGGAAATCCTCAAGGCGGAGCGCTATATCCTGAAAACGATTAACTGGGACCTGCGCCACCCTGGACCCCTGGGCTGGTTGCGACGTGCCAGCAAGGCCGACGACTGCGAAGTGATGGCCAGGACATTTGCGAAATACCTCCTGGAGATAGGCTGCATCGAGTGGAGGCTCGTATCAACTGTCCCCTCCCTTCTCGCTGCGGCTGCATTGTGGCTTTCCCGGCTGGTACTGGGTCGCGATGAATGGGTCAGCGCATTTCCATCGAAATTGATTCTATTTATTCATGATGCTACCCTAGACCCCCAATCTTGCACACTATTCCACCTACACCGAGGCCGAGCTTCTCCCGACTGCCACCATCATGCTCAACTATATCCTAGAACCTATTCAGTATGACTCGCTCTACAAGAAATGGGCTCAGCGGCGCAATTTCAAGGTAGGTTGGTGCCCCCTCAAGTTTCTCACAAGCCGCTGATATCTGTGTCACAGTCTAGCTGTTACCTGCGCGCATGGGCTCTAGAACGTTGGGTTGAGGGCATGAGCGTTGATCTCGCAGGCGAGCTCGCAGACCTGAAAGCAGAAGCCAGGGCCCAAGCACAAGCACAAACGCTAAAATGAATCCATTCTGTATATTATTCGCATCGATGTATCTTCTGCTCTTAAATTAGTATTCTGTCTTTAGGTGGTATAAGTTATGTTGATACCCCAATATTACTCACATTACAAGCGGGATATGAGGCTCAACTGTCCGGGATACTGTTTTAACGGGGCCCCCGCCCAGGTGTCGTCGGAAGTGATCAGTCATCACTAAATCGTGGAAAGTCTGATTTAACCCTATAGCAATTGTAATATTTTTCAAGGCTTAGCCACGATCAAATGCTGATTTATTATCTTATCGTGAGAGCTTCAACATTACTCAATATCATCACCTGCACTGCAGAAATATCACAGATTATAAGACCTTATAACCCCGAGGAATCTAGGTGGTACCTACATCGACCACTCATCATTATTTTACAATTCGATTGTGCTGGAATATTTCAGGTACAGGTTCAAATAAGGTCATATAACTGTGACATCAACAAATTTGGAATACACTAAATGATGTACCACCACCCACTAGTAGTTGTACGAAGTATGACTGACGCGAACATTCAGACCGCTCCAAGTGCCCTTCCCGCACACCAAGCATAAGGTAGTTTGAGGACCCCAGAACTGCAATCTCAGGGAATTACGATCCAAGTAATTCCTTTATGGTTTAGCATTCCACCTGATACATCACGCGCACGCTCACAAAGGGTTCATCAGTAGAGCTCCGAACATGCCCCACAAACATCCACCAACAGCTCCTCACCGAACGTATAAGTAAGCCGTCGTATGATGACTTTCTTCAAGTTCTCGCTCCGAGTCACTTCATCGTTGAAGGCTGGGTCATCCATAAGACATTCCCCTGCTGGTACCGAAGGTATATATATCTTTTGTAATTTACACGCCTACATTAATGACCGCCTCCCACTATAGGACAACAGTGCATCGGGCACTGGTAGGACCATGAACGTCCCGCGCTGGCCCTGCCGCTGGGCCGCGAGCACTCGGAGGGGAACACAACAGTACAGTACCAATAGCCCTAGCAGCTTTGTAGTACCCTACATACCTAGTCTTTATGTGTATTATTATTATTTACATTACTCCCTGTTGAAATGCATAGCATTTGGCAACCATTGTTCGTCGCACAACGATCCTAAATACGTTAGTACGGGTCTCTATATGGTGTGCTCATTACTGTTCGTGGAAAACCCTTGATTAGCTCGCCGATCTCGTCTTGATATGGGCTTACCATTATATTTGCTTATGCGTGCCTAATCATCATGATGCCAAACCTACATATATTATGAAAGGCTAAGGAAAAGCTAAATGCCGATATATAGCATTTTAATTTAGGTTGTAATATTATAGGCAAATTATAGCCATTATAGCGGATTTTATGACTTACAGCGCCCTATATTCCCTTTCCGTAAGTCCCAAAATTTAGTGATGCACTAGCATCTGTGTTCCGACTCGGAGGTCAACAACTTGTCATTCAAACAACAACCACCATGATCGACGTGCCTTCCCCATTAGGCAATTTCAGAATGGTGAATGGTGAACACGCCAATTACCACAGCCTGCTCCGGCGCTTCCACATAGCGGATCGAATTGTAATTTCATAAAAAATTAGCAATCGGCATCATTACCCTTGTTTTGGGGACAAGAGCCTGTTGATTCACAACAGCGGTTCAGTGCCGCGGTATAGTCACTTGGGAAGCGGGTCACTTGGGAAGCGGAGCACTGACAGGGAGTAGCCTGACTAAGTTGGAGTCATCCAGTGCTGTGCGCTGTCATGGCTCAACTCTCCTTAAATGTATCCCCCTGCTGCCCTGTTGCATTCCGACACGGCCAGCACCATAATTCTGACGGGTTGCGCGTTTTGGATCCGCGGGCTTCTGTGACTGACTCCACCGTACCTCAAGAAGCCGCCGCTACACCAAGCTCTCATCTACGTACCCGGTACGAGTCATTGCCCTACGCAGATCCTCCAGTCTCGGTGAATTCCGCTATACTGGATGTTGACATCTTTGCACTAGTTACCTGATAATACCACCGTCGCTAGTTTAGTTCCCATACAGGTGGAACTTGACCCATGCCCTGCGAGGGATTTGGCACAACCAATGACATTCCCATAACTTGGTCCGCAAAGCACAGTGCCGTGGTTTGGGCTATGTGTGGGATGGCAGTGTTGCCGGTGGCACCCCCCGAGTATAGCGGGGACGATACGTAGCAGGTGTCCTGCGCGCTCCGAATCGAACGTGGCCCAGGCTGCGGAGTGCTATAATTTGCTGGTAACAATATGGTTCAAGGATCTTGCAGGATTGAGTTGGCGGCAGAATCGGCAACAAGTGCGGCGCGGCCGTCGCACACGCACGACGGTTCCCTATGTCCATTTTGTAATCTGTCGGCCTGCGGGTTGCCGTGCTCAAGGTGCGGCGCGCGGAATCAATAACCAAGTTCTCCTATGAAACCGAAGGGACACCCATATATCCCCTGTGGCGCCCTAGCACACCCCAGAATCGGCGGTTTGTGCGCGGGTACCCTGGCAGGTGCGTTGTGTTCCAGTAACACTAACCTAAGGTCCTGAACAAGATTGAGAGCCCAAAGGGGGATAGGGGAGCACTGTTGCGACTCACAAGCGCCACACTCATCCCGAGTGTCGGACCATCCCCTGTGCCACGAGCCACTTGCTGATTATTGCACCCTTCCATCCCTATGCCACCGGGTTAGATTCGTCCCAGACACGTGTGACGCCAAGTTTACAGGAGGTTCAGGGTGTCCCTTCCGAGTCCTTCATCTGGAGACCATATAAACATTCCGGTCCTGCACCCATGGTATGGATTACTTCCATCCCTGTCTACAGTTGAAGACGCCACGAGGGTTTGATGTTGTGCCTCAGGTCTTGAGCTTAGCGGAATCGCCTGGTGCCCGCGAACTTCGAAGGAACATCTCAACATTGTGATTTCAAGCTTCAAGGTCCAACATTCGAGGAAATACGCTAAAATTGTCTAGAGCTGAGTCATTCATTGCATATGAATTGTATTTCACTTCTCATTTCACTTCATTCATTATAATACTTATCCCTGCACGCATCCCGAGTCTAGCTGAACAGTGTCCAAATCAACCCAACATCCCTTCACCATCGCTCCACGCGGTGCTACTGTTATACGGCGAGCTGAGCTCGTTGTAGCGCGCGATTTTCAGACGCTGTGAGGGCGGTACGACTTTGTCCTCTAATCCATGTGGTGTTCCTCCATGGAGCACACCTACACGTTTCATTGCCAAGAGCTATGGAGGTGTGGGTAAGTGGTGCTTCCACCAAAGAGATGAGTATCGGGTGCGTACATTGTGTGCGGCATTGCTGTGGTCATACACTCCACCAAAGAATGCGGTTGTAGCATCTTTGCCAATCATTTTGATAAGAAGGTGGGCGCCGCCGGGGTGCTCCTGGGTGAAATCAGACACATCGTGAATGAAGCCGGAAATGAGGATGAGGGGACGTTTTTGGGCTTGCTCCTGGACTATCGGAGTGTAAATATGGGATGGGTATGGTGTCAGTGGAAATACGCACAGCTCTCCCAGCTGATGATAGGCAGATCATTACTATCCGACGGCCAAGTAAGGGTTTCTTGGGTCTGCCTGAGCTTCTTGAGCTGCATAGTAAGTTGACCCTTCCTCACTTCGTTGTCGGGGAAGATTTTGAGATGCGAGGCAAGACCGAGCAATTGGCAGACCCAGATGAACCATTTAGTGGGGTCATACTGATACCATCGAATGGCATTGCGGTAGTCCATAGGGAATTGGTGGTGGAAGTTGTGATACCCTTCACCAATAGTGACAAGTGCGGTGATAAGGTGGTCCCGCGGGGTATGCTTGTCATCGAAGGGGGCTTCACCTAGCCAGTGTGCGAGGGAATTAACGCAGAATGTAGACTGGGGAGGCTGTGAGGTGACACAAAAGCAATGATAGAGAAACGCGTACGTGGTGCACAAAACACAATCTCAATACACCAGCATAGACATATCCACCTCGCGCATCTCCCCATCCGAGCCATGGAATAACGGTGGGTAAAAGGAAACCCATGATGAGGATGAGGGGAAGGTAGTGGCGATGTTGCCAACGGACGACTTCGTTCTTAGTGAGATCACTAACGTCGGCGACACCGGGTTTTCTGCGGGGTTTGACCATCATCCAACCGATATGGGACCAGTAAAGGCCTTTGTGGGCATTGTAAGGATCAAGGTCAGTATCGGTATATCTGTGGTGTGCGCGGTGACCCCGAGACCACCAACGAATAGAGCCCTCGACCGCGCCAGCACCAGCCATGGCGAAGAAATATTGAAGGGGCTTTGAGGCATTATAGGAACGATGAGCCCATAGTCTATGGTAACCGGCAGTGATACCTGCGTACGCTTAGCTTGCCAGTTTTTTTTTACCCCGGAAAAAAACTTACCGAGCCCTGTGACATAATAATAGAAAACAGCAAAGAGGAAAGTCTCCCAACGGAGCTTGGTGAACATGGCGCCAATGAGGCCAATAGTGGGGGTGACTGTGAGGATGGTAAAACTGAGCCAGTTTATTTCCTTGTACCAGTTTGCCCAGGTGACGGGGGGGAGGGCCTTCTGAGTTTTGAGAGTATGCGCGACGTAATTGTCGGGGATGTCAATGTCAACGGGGACGGAGTCATGGTCATTGGATGTCGTGGGGGGAGCTGCCTTTGACTGTGGTGCAGACTTTCGTGGATAGACGGAAGACATGGTGGTGGAAGGAGGGAAGGCGTGGGGAACAGGGTAGGTTCAGCAGAGTTGTATTTATTTGCGACCACAAATCTTTGGGGTTGCGGTCACAGCCACGGTCCTCCCGACCCATCCCCACTACTTTTCATTTCACTGACGCCATCATACTCTCAACCACTGCGCATCTGAGACATCCCACCCAGCTGCACGCCAGACCCATTACCTCGAAAAGCCCAGACAATTCATCCATTTTGCAGCCCGTGGGAACACCCAAATTTTGGGGGTTTGTCCGCATCCGGAATCAAGTTCACCGTTCAACGCGGCTTTTCATTGAACCCAATACTTTAACTGGGGTCAACTTGGCAATCACGCGCCAAAATCTCAATCAAGTGCTTCACAGCTATAAATACGTACGGTGAGTACCGCACAGAAAGCCAACTCAAGTGGCACATTGGGGGCTTACGTAATGGAACATATGTGTATGCGTCATCTCGCAGTTCTGGGGTTTACCATGGCTCATTTATATATAATCGTAGGAACATGGTCTGGGATCAGCATCCCCTAAATTGGGGGTGGTAATTAAGTACGCGTGGCACCGGGTTAATGTACCCAAACAGCAGGGGCCGCCCCTTGGAGTTGACATCAGCGGCTTCCGCTTCAGTAGCACGAACTTCCGCCTATGCATATTTACCTGGAGTTGCCAAATCTTGGGGTGACCCAAGCTTTGGCCGTTGAATAGCGATCCCAACACACAAATATGCATGGCCAGCCCCTTCCTTTTTCCAGTGGCGAGGCTCGTGGCCGAACCTTTTGGGGTCAGCGCGCTCTAGATTGAAACGTGCGCATCAGAGCCTGGCCAGTGAGCGGCGGAGCTCAGGTGCCGGTTAGGATATCCGGGTAAAACTGTCGTAGCTTCCGCTCGTTGTTCAGGAACTCGCGCTAAACCAGCGGAGGCCCGGGGTGCGATTCGACAAACGTTATCTGATTTAATTAGCCAGGGCCAGGGGATACCAGGAGGTCTTCAACCTTGTTCCTCCACTAGTATACAAGATATTCATGTTGCCGGAAGCAGAAGCGGTATTTCAAGTACGACGAAAAAGAGCACGCATTCTCGAACGCTCTAGCCTAGGCTGGCCCAGGTCGTGATGTTAGCTTTGCCTTGATATCCAGGTCTGTTTGTATATTACCGTCGAATACCAACATCCATATCTCCCTGAGCCCTCACAAATCGTGCCGATAGCGCCCGATACTATATATGGCAGTTGAAGATCCCGCCTTGTCCACGATTACGTAACGGATGCTTGCTCGTCGTGACGCCTGTTCTGTCCCCGGGCCCACGGCTTTTGTCACCGCACCCGAACCACGCGTCTGCTCCCGTCGCCATGCCTAAAATCTTCGGAGCGAAAATTTCGGTTACATCGTTTTTGAGTGGTGCATGAGGCAATATACCCGGGCCTAATCTGCCGTTCGGAGTACAGGCCGAATTGTTTCCACGACGGCAGCTCAAAATTTGCGAGTATCCTACTTGTCGGGTACATGATTCCTCTTGCTACCTTGGACGCACAGGACATTTAGTGTCCCCGGCCATCCATTCGATGGTGCGCCATATCCTATAAGCCATTGGTGAATTGACATTATGATACATATCCGACATTTGGCCGAGCGGTAATTTTAGAAACCAAACACTAGATTATCCCCTTCAGTCTCCGCGGCGGCGAATGCCATGGTTGTCCCACGAATTACAAGACCCAGGTAACACGAACTTCGACGCATGCTCTGCTCCCAAAATTACCGGCCATATTCCTCGGGCGGGTGGATGCTTACTCTGCGTCAGCTCTGATAGGCATCAACAATAAATCCCGAAGCGATCCCAGAGTGTGGCCAATAATATATCACCTGTGCGACTGCGGACTTGTTGCGGCGACGCCCCCCTTCCCGTGAAAAACGCCTCAGCCAGCCCGAACCAGACCTCAAGGCTCATGGGAGGTTGCTTATCGCGCAAACACAGTTTCAATCCGGACAAGGAACTCTTGGATTTGACGGGGAAGGTCGTGGTGGTAACAGGTGGAAAGTAAGGATGCAACCCTGAACCGGACGTCATCACTAGCAGTCTAGCACCATTGACCAAGCTTAATATAGCACTGGGATTGGGTATGAAACCGTCAAGCAGCTGGCACGTCGTGGAGCGAAGGTTTACCTCGGAGCGCGCAATGAGTCAAAGGCCACTGGAGCAATTGCCAAAATGAAGCAGGATGGGCTAGGAAAAGCCGTCCTAGATAACATCTTTTGGCTTGAGGTGGACTACAGCAATCCAAGATGGGCTAAAGCCGCTGCGGAGGATTTTTTGAGCCGAGAAACAAGATTAGATGTACTGAGTAAGTGAGCTTCAGTACCGAAAACCTGTGTATTAATATAATCCTATTAGTTAATAATGCCGCACAGTGAGCCATTTATTTACTCATCCTTCTCAGTGTCATAATGTTCCTCTAGGTTAACGGGCCCTTTCGAAAAAACGGCTGATGGTCAGCAATTTTTCTTGGTGGTGGTATCAGCAGTCCCTGAGTTTTTCCCGGACAGGTTTATCGCAGCTAATGGTTGTAAAGTATGATATCACTCAACCCCCAGCCTTGTCAAGAAATCTGACATGGAGCCATCCGAAAGTCACTTCAGTCCGGTCGTATTTACCACTACACTCCTCCCGCTACTAAGGAAGACCGCTCTGGAGCCCGGTTCTGACGTCCGAATCCTTACGGTACGTCAAAATCGAATTCAAAATCTCTAATTCATCTGAGGACAAGGCAGCTTACATCCGTCGCACACCGGCGGGTCCGCGCTGCAGCACCTGATATCAAATTCCGAACCATGGGGGACTATAATGGTGAATTCGCAGAAGACTTTTATCCGGAATGGTCGCGCTACTGTAAGCCCGACTCAACCGCCAGCGCGATTCTAGAGATATTGACCGTCGTATCCACAGCCGTTACAAAACTTGCTAACATCCTCTGGTCGCGGGGATTACAGCAACGTCTGGACGCACAGGGCGTACCTATCACTTGCATTTCCCTCCACCCGGGCGAGGTGAACACATTTGCCGCGCGAACACCGTTCCCGATTCTCGCTGGCATATTCATGGCCATTTTTTTCCTGCCAGTGGAAGCTGGCGCTCACAATCCTTGTTTTGCGGCCGCCTCCCCGGAAGTGAAGCGCTGCCCAGAAAAATACCAAGGGAAATATATGGAACCTGTGGGTATGGTTGTTGATCCCAGCGAGAATGCTATGAGGGATGAGTTGGCGGATGAATTATGGACATCAACAGAAGATATTTTGATAGACATGGGTATTATAAAAACTTTAGGGATTAATTAGAATGTCGATGGATAGATGGGGGCAAACGTTTGCTCATAACCGTCTTCCCCTGTCATCCCACAACCAATATTTGTGCGATGTGGTCGCACGAACGTCGTTAGGATTACAGCCTGAGACTCGAGCCCGCGGTATATCCGGCCAAGTTTCGTCGATGGCCGACCGGGAATTGACTAATAGCGAGTGTTCCCATAGATTTCCATCTTCTGACATGTGCAACGGGCAATGGACGTCGGACCACGAGAGTCATACGTAATAAAACATTTTTGGCTCCCGACTTGTTTGATCACCCGCCCAAAGGAACCGGATATCTCAGTTCCTAATGATCTTTTCTCAGTCGGGCATACGCGGCCAGACACTATCTAAACATGCAAAGGCCATGTCATACGCGAGTATTCCATCGTCGACCGCGAGAGGGACAGCTTTCGAACAGAGGTCTCTAAAAATTTTGCAGGATGAATTCTCAATGTCGCTACGGCGTGTAGGGGGCAAATCGGACGGGGGTATCGATCTGCTCGGGTGGTGGTGGCTCCCTCATCTCGACCATGACGAATTGCCGATGTCTGGCCCAGACCCCGGGTCAGTCACACGCCAAAGGCAGCGGTTGCGCGTTCTCGCGCAGTGTAAAGCCGAGAAGAAGAAAATCAGCCCCAACTACGTGCGTGAAATGGAGGGTGTACTGCATAGGTATCTACCCTTCCCAGCGGGTCTCGCCTCTCAACCCGAGCAGTATCCATCCGTCGCGCTTCTGATCTCCGAATCCCCATTCACAAAGGCAACCCTTCTCCGGGCGCACTCGTCGCCCATTCCATTCTTTTTGCTGCATATTCCGCCGCTGCTACCAGATACAGAGCCCACGCATACACGAGGTGGAATCGGAGTTGCGGTCTGGAACCCCGCGCTCGCTGGTGTGAACGGTCTACTCAAAGGGCAGTTTGAAACGCGGTGGGAGCGATCCACAACGGGTACCGAGCGGCCAGGACTTTGGTATCGTGATAAGAAGGTCAAGAGTTGGACACCAGATACAGAGACCAATGAACTCAATCTCCCTGTCTGTCCTGTCAAGACTCACCCTTCGGGGAGCTAAACCCAAAATAGTCATTAGACCCGACGTATTTGCAAGATATCTATCTGGGACCATGGCGATGCCTGTAAGAAACGTACACTCATGTGGGGCAAATCTAAATGTACAAATGATGTGTTTACAATGCAATCAAATCAGAACGCATGATAAGAAAAGTAATTATAGCTTAAACAGATTTAGGTGTAGCTATGGGCTATGCACAGAGATCAGGCGCCTACTAATGAGTTATGTCATAAGGGCTGAACGCTCCAGGTTTTGTCGCATCAGCATGTCTTTAACTGAAGACTGATTAGGCAAATCTGGTGGGCAACGACGAGAAACTTACTATTAGTAAGGATATAGGTTGTTGATTTCGTGTCCTATATGTGCCGGATTAGCACAATCGAAATGATGATCAGCTGGATATACTCACAGTAACGGCGGTTAGATGGCAGTAGAAGACACGTTTCACTGGTGAGTTCTCTTTCAAGATCCCGCCTGAATGCCCAGATTAGCAATCGTGTGTCAGTTGAACAGAGATTACGTACCGAATTTTCTCCTCAGATCTAGAGCGAAGTCGTCAGGTTGGATATAGAGCTAAAGGAGACACTCACAAGTTGATGTGTTTTCGAAATCGTTTGGCCGTTCGCCGAAAGAGACAACGTAGTCAGCAAGCTTGATCCCTGATGCCAGTTTTGACTTCAGAATATCAGTTTTGTTGAGGAATAAGATGAGGTTTGTGTTCTTGAGCAACGGATTTGAAACAATTGATGTCCAAAGGTTGAATGAGTCCTCCTGGAATTAAGCGGTTCGTCTTGTTCATGTGGCGGATCTGGAACAACGGAGGTTGCAACGCACCAGTCGGTTGACCTTGTGGTCCTCGGCAAGGACTTGATCAAAGCAGCTGTGAACACGGATGAGTACCCAATAGTTGGAATGATCGACCGGTGACCCACCTTATTGGCGCGAGGAATATGATAGCATCCACATCATCAAAGTAGGGGGCCCAAGCCGCTTTGCGACAATTATTACATCGTTCATAGATTCTAAATCAGTACCATACCTCGCTGCAGTTCAGTCGTTAGCCCGTGTGCCCCTCGCCGAGAGCTAAACGAGAACCCACCAATGATCTGTGACCGCCGACATCAAAAACTCGCCAATCCGTCCCAACGCTTGATGACCCAGCTAGGGGAATTCGCTAAGATTTATGGTTCCGTGATTGTGATAGACTCACAGGCAATCTTGAAACGATGCTCGGATACACCTGCTCAGATCTGGTCAGTAACTCTTGGAAACGGGAAGAACGTCCTTGCCCACCAAGTGTTTTTAGACGGGCGCGGAGTATATCGTCTAAAAATCGTGAGCGGCCCTCAAATCACTAGCAAATTGACCCACCATCCGATGGTACATACTGCAGCGAAGTGACACGGTCCAGGGAATCTAGGAAACTGCCATAATTTTACATGCGGTGTCTCATCATAGGTAATTTGACTCACAAGCCAGCCAATTCCTCTAGCCGCAGATTTTGCTTCTCCAAGAGCTCCTGCACGATGGGATCATTCCATAACCGGATCATATCATCTGAACAAGCATGAAGTACGACGCCCGTGTCTTGTTCATCACGCAAGTCAACAGGTTGTTGACTGTCAAAGCTCTCACGTCCGTCAGTGGGTGTATCGGTGAACGCACATTTCCATTGTGCGGCAGAATTAACGGCGACCTCTTTGATAAAATTCTTGGACCGTTCCGCGTAGGGTGTCGCAGGTGTCGGCTGCAGCTCCTCGGCGCCACCAGGCGTTATCCGACGGGTAAGAACCTCTTCGACCTGCAACAGAGGCGATAACCGCATCTTGAGTTTCAAGAGATCCGGGGTCAGTTGTGGTAGCTCGCTGCCTGAGCTAGTGTGGGCATTGGCCTGGGCTCTCCCCATGGCATCGAGTACGAGATGTATCGACCGCACGACGTTTAGCTGGATGACGGCTCGCCATGAAGCTCGCTCAGTGCGAAAGGCCTGTGGGAATGATGGGTTACGACCTTGTAACGGGGGTAATATCTTGTCACCCACCTTGGGTTCATACATCAGCTGGAAATCTAGAAGTAAACGAACCTGAGCACGGGTTGCCGGGATTTGTAGCCATTAACGTACTTTTCAGCGTCGTTGATTTGCCTGAGAGTTGAGATGAGCGGCGTTTAGTATCAATGGCATGGGGACATGCCTGATTCACTCTGGCCTGGAGTGCCGGTAAGGAATTGCTGGAGACAGAACATGATTCACTCTCACCAAGGAGCAAGACCTTTACAGCCTTTGGAGCCTTTTTCTCAGCTGCGCGCTGCTTAGCGAGGTCCTCGTCGATTGCGTCCGAAATAACTTTTGCCTCCTTCTCAGAGAGAAGACGGGCTTCGCATTCTGCGGGAGTCTCGTCAGGGGGCGGTGCGAGTGCTCTCGTGATGGGATCGCTGTCTCCGTCAGGAAAGCGAATCATGGCGACGGTCGGCATCCCAGGTTTGGAGGGAGATTGAGGAAGGTTGAGGGGGAAAAAGGATTTTTCTCGCCTGGGGGATAAGTACAACTGTGGTAAATCATCAGAGATCCTCTAAAAAGACTTCATGGAGCAACTTCGATCAACACGGCCGAGAGGAGATATGCATGGACATGACATATCGCTCCCTCTTCCCTGATGTTTCCCATGATCTTGCCCACGCTCGGTTTAGCAACTTTTTCCTAACCAACGTACTGCTCAGGAACGAATATAAATCTCAACTTTTTCACCTTTTCGCCAATGAAGATGAAGCCTCGCCCCCGTCCTAGCCAGCTCGAGTTCACCCATGGTCAAGACACCGATAAATTACAACACTAGAACCCTTCAGGTCCCCTGTATTATATCACCCTGCGCTTGGACTAATTCATCATCCCCACCCCCAAGCCCCTCTCATGATTCAAGAACCACCCTTGGACTCTACAGGACCCGCTTGTGGTTTTCCAGTCCCCAGAGCGGTTCCCAGCGTGCAGGTCAATTTAGGCGTTCAGTCGCAATCAAATCTGACATTTAAATCATTCCGTTTTTCGGGTATTGACAGCGCCATGAGGGTATTGGCGTCGGTCGGACGTCGCACATATCCGGAATCGACCGTGGCGACCGGCCAGAATCGAATCATGCTAGTAGGAGTGAGAGCTGATGACACTCACGGTCGTCTGTCACTCATCTTCACATCACCACGAGCAAAGCAGCGGTATGACCCAGTGCTAGTTACAACTCGGATGATGTGCAGCTCAACATGATAATTTCCCGTCGTGACTCCCCCATAAACCGTTTACTGCTTAATCCGCGGACAGCGTTTACTCGTTCCCACTCTTACAATTTTGACTTCGCTCCATCTGGCGCCCACCCATGACAGAGCTTCGATTCCCCCCATGCCTGAAATCACCTCTTCACCGAGCACTGTAAAATCAACCAAGGACTCCCAACACATCAAGCACATGACAGATTCACACTCCAAATCATTTTTCCGGCGCCTACTGGCTCGCTTGATGGTGACTCGTGATGGTAGTGTTTGTTGAGTGCGAGCTTATGTGAGGTGGGGTGGATGTTCTATCATCGCTCAAGTCACGCGGGTGGGTGTGGGATCACCCTCCTCTGATTGCAGGCCACATTCTGACCGCCTTGGGTCATGGCACCGAACATCAACTCTAAACGCATAACAGTCATATCCTCGTCGAATCATGCTGCCACTTTACAAGAAGTTTCGGTTGTGGTGCTACGAATTCTTCTCCTCCCCTATCTGACAACTCAATGGTGCCATGGCCCGAGCGACGTCATGGGATGGGAAGAAACTGCCACATTGCACAGTTTGATGTACGTCTGTGCGTCGAACTTTGAATATTGGCCATGTCATCGGGAACCTCGGATCACAAGTCCCAAATAGTGCCATTTTGTTCACGGTGGGATCTGAGGAATCACCACATCGGCCTGATCGGCAAGGCGGCGGATCTCATCTCCAATCAAACACGACTGCTGGAGGAACCCGAGCCCCGAGCCCCGAGCCCCGAGCCCCCTTCCTCCCCCTGCGAGATCACCGAAGGCACCCGCCCGGGGACGGATTATGAATCCCTACTCCTGACAATCGGCTGTAATTTCGATCAACTGAGATGAAAATGCCGTGCGGCCATATTGAGTCCCAAAGACTTGAATCCTGTGTTTGAAATACAAGACATCAGCCCTACACAATATGCCACGCTTGCGACATGCCGCATCAGGATACCACGAGGCTACCGATATTGCGCCCATCCATGACTACTTACGTCCCTACACCCCACGGGTCCGCCCTGTCCCAATCAACCAATCGTGTTGCTGCGGTTCAACCACTCCCCCTGCCCAGCTCAACACCTGTGCAACCCTGAGCCTCAAGAGCCATTGCGAATCAATGGAATCAGCGCCTTGTTTAGTCGGTAGCTACCCGCGACCAGCAGTTATAGTTCAAGTTATGGAATTCTCTTGTGCAAACCACGATTCCTATTACCCTGCCAACGTGGATTTTCCCCGCAACAATAGGTGGTGACACGATCATATTCCGATAAGCAGTCGGACGGCTGGATGTATTCTACTAGCACAGCCTTGGGTATTTACAGAACAACTTATGAATCACGGACATGTTTATCGAGGAAGCCGATAACCATGCCACTTACGCTTGGCTGTTGTGATAACTGCGGACCACATAGCTGATGCATCACATCTTGCACGCGGTAAACATGTGCAAGTCGGAGGCAGCGTAATGGAAGACTCGTGTCGGGCGCTGATTATGGGTGAAGGGCTTTATAAATCATGATCCGTTGTGAGGTGAGAAACAATAGTAACGGTGATCCACGAATCTAGCGGAAATAAAATCTGATCTACCTCTAAGAGTGCTGGGAACGGTTTATGGGAAGAGAAGTAGGGGTGGTCAAACCTTGAGTTGGTGCAAGCATCTAGCCTAGATGGATGTAGGGAGTTCCAACGGCCGCACTCCATTAATCAGGGCTGAGGTATGTTGTTTCCCGGCATCACCGGGAAATAGACGAACAGTGTATGTGTGCATTGTGAACTGCAAAAGGGAAAAGGAGGCCGAACTTGATGAAACTTGAAGCCGTATATGTGGTTGGGCGCCATCAATTTAGCTGTGAATTTTACGAGTAGCACGGCGGAGGACGAAGGGTAATTTTGTTACGGAATAACCTAACCACCACACGCAATCCATCTCGAAACATTGGCGACAATGATCATGTAAGCTTGACAGTGTTGTGACAAGTACCACAAATGAACTAACGTCGAGGAGCTTTGACAACAAATGACAGAATATTTGTGTCGGATATTTTCCGTGACGGGCGGGGAAATTGTGAAAAAAAAAAAAAATCTTGACGGTTCGTTCGGTCATCGGTCTTTGGTCAAGAGGCGCCAGGTCAATCATCCGATAACTACAATAAAAAAAAAGTGACGGTAGTATCCAGTGGGGGGGAAGAGGGGGAAAAGGGGAGAGATATGGATTGTAGTTTCATCGCAAGTGTATCATCGGTATCTGGCAGGAGCACAGGATTAGGAAGCGTCTGGAGAGACAGCATCACCCTAAAAAGCCGATCGATGGAAATCGCATCGCATCTGGGGCAAATAAAAACAAACAGATCACAATCTTGGTTTCCTATTTTTGTTGTGGCTTGTTTTCTTGTCCGACAAGGTCGAATCGAAGTCTTCGGAGCAAAGCATGTTCCTTCAAATACTCCGGCTCTTCTCCTCCTCGTTCCCCACCAGATCATGTCTCCTTCTACCTCATGGCAATCTCTCCCCACAGAAATGAAGCTCACCATCGTCGACGCACTCGACCTCGACGATGTCAAGGCCCTCTCGCTCGTCGATCGTCATACTTATCAGATTTGTGTCTCTGCAACATTCAAGGTGCCTATCCCACCTCTTATTACCTATGTGTAATTCTAACCTCCATCTCAAGGATGTCTTCCTCTCTAACTTCCAAGCTCTTGAAAATTTCCTCGAGAATGTCCCCCGGAGCTATCTTCGATACATACAGAAGCTTGATCTCTGCACCCAAAACACCAGCTTCGAACCCGCTCCCCTACGAGTGACGGCAGATGCCGTCACTTCACTTCTCATTGCTTGCCCCCGTCTCGAACAACTCGCTCTACGTATGGCTGGTTCCCTCGATAAGAGCGTCATCACCAGTTTTGCATACCTCCCGGTTCTCAAGAAATTGACAATCACAAACTGTGCCGATGAAATTGAGCAGCCATTGTAAGTCTATTTTTGTGGCACCCATCCACCCAATGCCAATGTCTCTTTAGGAGCGAGAGGCTCGTGGTTTCCATCGCCGCTTCCCTTACCGCTCTCGAGGACCTATCCCTCGACCGCGTATCTCGCTCAAAAATGCATGCCCCGGAGCTCGAGGGCGTGTATCCATATGTGCCCCTAGTATCCGGGGATGATGACATCCCGGACCATCCTGTCCTCGGATCTGAGCTCTGTCTTCCATCGCTCCTCCGCCTTCCCACTCTTCGCAAACTCATCATCAGGGACACCCACCTTGGCGATGACCGGTGGGCCACCACCCGTGTCGCCTGTCGGCTGGAGGTCCTTGATCTCGGAAGCTGCTACCATGAAAACGAGGACTTCAACCGCGTTTGCACTGAACGTATCATGGCTGCTGTTGGCCCGACCGTGGACGAATTCTCACTCACAACTGCGGTCTCTGACTCC
The DNA here is from genome assembly GCA_003313185.1 of Collybia sp. MG36. NCBI lineage: Eukaryota > Fungi > Basidiomycota > Agaricomycetes > Agaricales > Clitocybaceae > Collybia > Collybia sp. MG36. The sequence goes on from QGOG01008686.1 coordinate 59,252, forward strand.
AAGTTCGCTAAACCCTCAGTCACGCCCCTGCAACGGCTGCGTAAACTTCACATCACCCCCTTCTTCCCCGTTGACAGTGTGGTTGACACCATGTCCAACCTTGCTGGATCCCCGATTGAGAGTCTTTCCATGCAATGCTACGAGGACGATGTCGTTGACATGTGTTCTGCCATTGAGGAATTCTTGAATATCCGTGTTGAGCGCGGCCCTGAATTCTACAACAAACTCACCCGGATTGACGTGTCTGTCGCCGCCAATGACCCTTCCATGAATTTGGAGGACTCTGAAGAACGTATCGAGGCTGCAAAGAGGCTTCAGGACTTTTGTCGTGACCTCCAGCTTTCGAGCGCTGTCGGCAAGGCGTCCTCTCCCACCTGTAACCCGCGTGGCCCCAGCCCCGCAGACGACGATGAGAAACGCCCCGAGTACTGTTCCTAGAAGACGTTTTTCTTAGATATATATTACATGGGACCGGTCGTGCGGACTGGCATAAATTATACTATCTCATCATGAAATTTTTGTTGTACATAGATATATACCCTCTCAAATCTCATCCAGTACTCCCCCACGGCCCAACATGTTGCGATCACCAGCAGCTGCCGCCCGTCCACCACCATCGATACATCAAAACAAATGGTTGGTGACATCCGTATGTCAATCCGGTCTTCGGCTTGTTGGTGCCCTTCACGAAACAGGCGACGACCTCGGGACTTGTAAAACGTTCGCCCCTGTCGGGCGCCTAGGCTACATGTTTGTCTCCGTCAACGCGCAGCAGTCTCGGTGACGGAGACCGAACATGTCTGCCTCTCCAGGGACATGCGAGGTGAGCATGGGGATGATGCTATCGATACATTGAGTCACCTATGAGTGTGTAACCAGCTTGCTGGACGCCGGTGCCCATACTGGACGTTATTTCGTCTGTGGGCCAGGAACAGGTCCGCGCTCCGCGCCACTCAGTCCGGCATAAACGCCACCAACACCATATAAGCGCATACATACCCCCGGGTCCAGGGGGACGGGGGCCGTTGTCAGCTACCGATTGTTCAGACCATATGCCCATCCATCCGGTCTCCGAGTCAGGATGGTAAAGTCTGTTGGTCTTTGAACGGTGTCATTCACCCTTTCAGACTTGAATATAATCATGGGCGCGGATGGCAATTTACTGCAATACACGTCACGAATCACCACCTTGAGGGTGAATTGCGGTATGGGATCTAAACACCGGGGATGCTGCCGCTGGAAGTTGTCTTATCCAAAAATATACTCGGGTGGTAAGGTGCTCCATGGACACCGAGACAGTCGCATTGGGAGTGACAGCATCAATTGTTTTGGATAGCCCTACACGCGCTGGCGGATGAGGGGTCCTCATGGACCTGGATGACTTACAGCGGTACAAGGCGGAGGTTGGCACCGGGTCCGGATTGCTAAACCAATTCATTTCAAAACTACGGTCAGTCACTACATTCTCCTGTTAGCAGCACTAGAAACGATTCTGGGTCCACCTCTACAAATGGACACAACCGAAGGTGACAGCACGATCGTTGAACGCGCCCGAATCAGTGAAGACACCGGGGTCGGCACTACCATGGCCATTGAATCTTGGGCCGGTCGTTCCCTGCGGCACGCACTCGAGGTTGCCAAGGCGCCAGAGTTAGTAAAGCAAAGTAGGCGCGTAATGGACCCACAAAAACACCGTGCAGCCAATGCCAATGTTTGCACCGAGTACGAGGCTTGATACATCATTACGTAATTCAGTGGGGACTGGAACACATGGATAAGCAGCAGGATTGGTGAAGGAGTGGGATGGTCCTTGAAGATTGTTGTCGCGGCAGAGTGAGACTGTCGCGCGCCTCTGGGGCTGCAGCCGCAGCGGAGGCCTACAACCAGAGGTGATATATATTGAGTGGGATGGTCATTGATTTGAATGGGCACAAGAAGAAATCCCAAGCTGGAGCGCAGCAAGGATAGTAACGAGGAAAGATGTAGAGAATTGCATGAGTGATTATTGGGCTGGGGGCTTTCTGGCGACCGAGGATGGACGTGAATATAGAGACACTGCACCTGTGCGTATTTATGCTATTTTTCAAGCCGGTACAAGCTTCCTTGCATGCGAGTGAATTGTACCAGTGGCTATTTGTTTTCCAGTCCAGAACAAAACGGCAATGACACCATGAACTTCCTAGCCGGGCTTCGGAATCTATTGAGGGGATAAATTGGCTTATACTGGTGCTCTTTCGGGATTGTCCATTAGTGGGGGATTGGGGCCGAAGAGAAGTGACCAAGCGACGCGCAGCGCGCTGCCCTCATGCTAGCGTAACGAACCCAGAAACTGAGCTCGAGGAGGATGCTACCAACATAGTCGAGCACCACCGTCGACCAGGACAGGGGTGGCGATAGATCTTTCTGGGAGCAGGCGGGGGACGGGTGGTCCGGACACGAAGTCCGAGGCATGGTGTTAATCTCCCTCTATCCCGTTCCGGATACAATTTGAATGGCTAGGATTCTGCGATCATTTTTGTCTCGTATATGCATGCAAGACGCGGGTAGGTGGTTAAAATCACCTCCAGGTCTTCTAGTGCCAACTTCCGCCTGTAGGAATTCCGGGTAGGTGGTGGTCTTTACCAGAATAATGTTCATCTCTTTACCTGCGGGAAGTATATGCTGAGGACTTCGGTGGTGATACTACTGGTGGGAGTCGGGATCCGAGCTTGGAAGTCCCACATTCCTGGAGAGAGGTGCCTAGTGATGGGATGCCAAAACATTTGCTAGCCATAGTTGATGCTTGAATGTAGTGGCAGCGGTCCCAGCAAAAGGTCCAGAAAACACGCATGGAATAAGAAGGGTGCCAAAGGATGCTGGGGTGGCGAAACATGCTTCTCAGGATTATGCAAGTAAGGATGATTTCTCCCGTTCGTTCGACGGCTTGTTACTCCGCAAAGGTTGAGTACCACTTAATTCGACTCCTGAACTTTGGCCGGTTTCATACCATAGGACAAGAATGGGTTTTCGAAATATTTTGTAGTAAAATCCAAACGAGTTTGTCGGCTATGAGTGGGAGGCTAATCGTCTGCTGTGCCAAACGCGCAGTGGCTGCGCTCAAGATTACAGTAAACATTAGCTGAGATGAAGGTTGTTGAGGTGCTGGGTGATGTGAGTGTTTATTTAATGGAAATGTTAATGCTGCTCACGAGCGTTGTTTAATTGTTCCGCTCAATTATTGTCTGGAGTGGCAAATTAAGGGAGGGAGATGAATGTCTTGCATCATTTCAAAGGGATGGTCGAAAATATCGGCATCGTTAAGGCTTCTTTTCAAGCAAGAATGCACTCAAAATGCGTAATTATCACGAGAAATAGTTATACTCCTTGAATTACCGCGGACTTCTGGGAGTCAATCATGCCCTCAGGGGAAGCCGACAATATACCATGACAGGACAGGACGCATCTATTGCCAAAGCCCGCGACAAGGCCCCTAGAACAAATGAATGAGATCGCCAGTGGTAGAGTATACTTTCTTCGTGCATCTCCCATCATTCCGGCTTGCTTGACCTTCATAACGCACACCTTTGAAGGCGCCACCCGCCGTGGTGCACCCGTAGGAGAATGAGAAGTCATGAATGCTGATCAGCACGATGGGGTTCAGGCAACAAGGCGGCGGGAGAAACGGGGGAAAGGGCCCCTGTCGGGACTGAATCATCGAGGTCAGCAGGTATTGAAATGAGGAACAGGCTTTCACTTGCTGCTGAGGGCCAAGGACGTAGAGAAAATGGAATCCGAGGAATAAGTCTGGGGTTTTCTGGGGGCAATGTCAATAGTTCCAGGTCAATCTGGGTTGTTCTAGTAGTATTTGCCTCTGTCTGCCTGGGACACTATGGTTATTACTACATAGATTCAACATGCTCCAACAACGAATTGGGGCAGCCGCCACCGTGACCATGACCGTCTCTGAGACTTTGACCACAACACAGCTGATTTGTGCTGCATAATCACTGCCTAGTGCCAGGCTCCCACCACCGACCTTATAATTTGAAAGGGAAAATTACCACGACCCAGCCACAATATTACTAATTCGCTAGGTATGTCCAGAGCAACAAACGATACCCATTTCATACCTTCCATGCATGATGCTAAATTCGCACCCTGGAGAGACGCGTGTTCATCATGGTCTCGGTGAACCCCCGGCCTGTGTGCGCGTTGCGCTGGTATACTACAACTTGTGGAAGGAACCGCGCAAGGCGTCGCAGGCCAAGAACGGAAAACTGATTCTTTTTTTGCTCTTCCCCTTCCGATGGTTGCCTTGTTGCGTTCTCAATCTAACCATACTTTCTTGATTAGGAGCGCGAGGAAAATGGGGAACGAGAGTGGTAGCAGCCGAGTCTGTCTGCAACGTTGGGGGCCCTCGGGCATGGTCACTCCGTCGAAATACGGGCAGCTCTGCCCTTCGAGAAAACTGCGACATTTTCAACTAACGACGGCCCATAGGAGACCACACTTTATCCTCTACGGGAATGGTAGCACCTATCCGATCCAGGACACGCTATGATGTCTATTCCCGGTTCGCCAGTCAAGCTGTGGCTTTGTTTGATGATGGACCGTGACAGCTTCAGTGGCCGTAAACCAACTGGGGGCGCTACAGGGGTATGTATATTATTAATGTCGTTGTGTACTCTGATATTGGGTTGGCCGGGTATCATCAATTCTGTAGCTCATTCCTCTCGCGCTCTCAGCATGCCATCCAATTCCATCACCCGCTTTTCCCAACCGGGTACCTCCTTGAGCGTTGCCTCCAAACTCTCAATCTCCCGCTCAATCCCAATCTCCCGTCGCTCTGCGGCGGTGCCCACTCGTGCAAGTGTCCACGCGCCCTCGCCATCACCAGCGAGCGTAAGCAATTGTGTGTGGTATTTCATCAGCGATGGTCTGTGTATGGCGGGGATTACCCCCTGGTTATCCCCACTAGAATGAATGTCTTACCGAAGCGAGATGGTAATCAAAGTGATCCCCAACGATTTGGCGTGTTCATACATCCGCCCCTCTACGTCGCTTGATACAGCGCTCGTGCATTCTGTTGAAGTTGGTTATGTAATCAGCACGAGCCAAGCAAGGAGGGCGAAGTCCATACCATCGAGCACCGCAAACCTCGGTTTATGATAGAATACTCGAGCCATAGCCATCTGCGAGGGATGAGATAAATTTAGTCAAGGTTCATAATAACCTACTCTCTGTTTTTCTCCACCACTCAAGACGTCTCTCCACTCCTTTCGCGTCGTCCATCCTCCCTCTCGCTCAGGCAAATACGCCAAGAATACCATTTCGAGAATGTCCATTAAATCGCGCTCGCTCTTCCCCGTTTCCAAGAAATCTGCATACGAATGCGGGTAGATCATTTGATCCAACAGGCTCCCGGTAACCATGTAGGCGCGCTGTGGAACAACGAACATCCCCATCCTTCCATTCTCGTCCTTGTTAGCAGGCCGTCTGACATGCGCACCAGAGCCCTTTGGTACCCAAAGCCCAGCTAGCACTCGGGCAACGGCTGTCTTGCCCACTCCATTGCTGCCGGTAATCATAAGGTGGTCGCCTTCGTTGAGGATCAGGGACAGATCTCTGACGAGGGGCTGTGATAAGGTCGGTGTTGTGCATTGCTCCCCTTTGACCTGTGTTTCTACAACAGGGATGCTAACGTCGACATGTGATAACTCAATCTCCCCAGTTGTCTCGTGTTTGCCAGTAGGGAGGTCTGGGAGATTATGCAGCGTCGAAAGAAGGGTGTAAAGTCGCGTTGTAAGTCCAGCAAGTTCGAGGAGATCCTTGTATGCATACATGAGACGGCCACCCGCATCAGCGAGCGAGAGTAGCAGCCGTCGATTAGATATGTAGGCTGCGAGCTTGCATCAGACCAGGGCAAAAAGACAGCCCAAACTAATGAGGAACATACTCTCTGTCCTGCCAGCAACAGCATCAACCGGTCTTTGGTGGCCCTCACCCCTCCCTGCTTGAACCCCCAGCGATCGTTTTGTACGCGTGAACAAAAGCGGAACAGCGATGAGCCCGTAACCGGCCGCAGACCATAGATATTTAATCACATAATCCTCCGTCCACTCGTATGCGATACGGATCTAGAATTCGGATAAATGGAGAGTCGGGTTCGCGGGGCTCTTGCATACCTTGTAGATCGAGTTGACATGCTTGATCAATCTCATGTACGCTTTGGTCAATATATCCCGCTCGCGCTCACCACCGTCATAAAACCTGCCACCAGCAATCAGAGCCAGCACTCCAACTCAGCAAGGGAGCTCAATCGACTCACGCAACCTCTTCCGCCTCCCTACCGACCCTGCCCATGCCTGCTCGATACTCGCCCTCTAACCGTGCCTCCACGGCTGCAAGGCGTCCGAAGGCGGGTGTAACTGCCTTGAGTATCGATACAGTGACGTAGTAATTTCCGAAGAGTAGCAAGGTTCCGCGCACACCGAGTGACCTGGATAACTGACTTGTAAACAGCAGTAAGTCAAGTGAAGGTTTCAGTATATTCCCGCTTTGAGCATAAAATCAGGGTTTGGCTGTATGCTATGCCTTAAATAACTCACTACAGCCCGGCGAGTGCCTCCGCCCACGCATCGACGTCAGCAGTGATGTATTGGTCCACGCCCTCGAGCCCTGACCGGTAATACCGGAGATGAGGAAAGGATGAAAGGTACAGATCATGCGTATAGCGGGTCAGTCTAGTACGCAGCCGCAGAGAGAGCTTTGATTGCAAGTGTCGTATCTATGTGATAATCTCCTGTTAGGCTGATGGGTATTTTCCCTTAGATCGAGCCACACACCATCGAATTAGTGTAGGTACTGGGTATTGCAAGCAAGAACCAAAGTCCGAGGCCTTTCAAAAACCCTTCACCATCGGCGCTAACCTAGGAAATTTATAGGACGAGCTATAGGGTGAAGAAGGCTAACGCACCAAGTCGCGCACGATCCTGCCGTCCAAATGCGCCACAGCTATACTTAGGACAGTCCTGAGCACCAGGAAGAAGGAATGGAGGAATATGATAAGGGACTCTTTCGATCGTAACGAGGGGACGCCGATGCGAAAGAGGATCGCGCGGAGTTGTCGGAGAAAGGCAAGGTTGATATTCGGCTTGGAGGATGATGGAATTGGGGGAAAGTATGGGGCATCTGCGGTCAATTTCGCGGCTGGTGTGGGATGGATTGGAACCTGAGAGGCAACATCAGAACCTGTGGAAAGACGAACCTTGGATATGTTCCAGGGTTGGTCAAACCCCTGCCAAATCCAAGTGACGTCTCTGAGTAGGGATGGTGACTGACCTTGGAAACACGATCACGGTATGGAACAAGTAAAACCTTGCTACCATCGTCGCCTTTGACATAGACCTGCTGCAAGACGTTTGCAAGCTCTTCAGGGGAAAGTCGTTTTCCCCGTGCGACAGCAGTAAGTTTGTCGAGTAGATCCCCTGGCAGAGTTTTCACTCGCGATCGAAGGAGGAGGAGCACAGCTAGAGCTAGAAATGTCGGGTTCTGGGGAAAACGAGAGAGAGATTGGATGGGTTTCGAGAGCATCGGCATATTAAATATGGATTCAGGGTCCCGTGGTATAGTCTACCGGAATCGGTTGAATCAGAATCAAGACTCAAGCGATAACCTTCATCAGAGAAGCGGCTGGGAATGCTGAATTACGAGTTGAATAACAGTTATTCCTGTGAAGAAAAGGCAGATAACAGGATAAAGGAAGGGAGGATGGTTGTTCGGAACTCTGACAGTGACAATATTGCCAGATTACATGTGAAAATGACAGTCCACATGAGCATCGGCTGATGCGGACCGAGCCACCGCACGGATCAACCTTGAGATTAATGACGTAGAAGCAATTGGGACATGAAGGGCAAATTAGATAACAAAAATACGAGACATATTAGGAATTAATCCAGGCTGTATGGACGAAGCCTAGACTCAAAATCCATTTATTACAGCCCCAAGTTTGCGATCGCAATTTCGGCGGCAAGTTCTTTGGCGGCACCTTGATTAGGGCCGCGGCCAGTCCCGTATGCTACACCATCAACTACAACATATTGGTCAAAGTTTGGGAATAAGAGGTGAGGCGTGGTGCTCACTCATCACAACGGCGGTCCATTCAATTCGGTGCTCGGGACCTTGCCTGATCATTTCGTAGCACACTTGGGGCTTTCCTGGCATGGCTTGAGCAATGGCATTGAGCACGTTCCGGAAATCTATACAGTATTTAGCCAAAAAGCGGTGGTTGAAGGTACTTCTCCTCTCACCAGTCATGGCTGGATCTTCGACTCTGGAATTTGGGGTTTTACTGAGATAGAGGGACCACGAATGGATTAGAGAGGATACGAGTTGGGATGCATCTTACAGGCGGTCAAAATGGCTTTAATATACTCAAGCCTCCTCCAAAACACCTTGTCACAACACCAATCGTTCCGTGTGGTTGATGTAAGAATGGGTCCTGCAGTTCCGGGCAACAGCTTGACTCGGGTGTCATCCATGGCCTCCCAAGATGCTTTGTGACGCAACCCCGAGGCCTGGGTATTGCATAGCTAGGGGCTCGGGGTTATAGCATGCCTTCCATTCCAGGAGAATGAACCTGTCGCCGCCAGGAGTCTGGCTGCTATAGCTGAGATCTAATTAGGAGTGTACAAGGAGCTTGACGCTCCTGCGAGGTTTGGAAGATTGAAAATTACTCGTCGAAGTTGTGGTATGATGGGTTGACTGGATATATCGGGAGGGCGAAAATTGAACGGTACGACGCTTGGGGTTTCCAAGCCACCTGTAGACTTGTAATCCACTGATGTTGCCTGGACTTATCGGGGGGTTCTAAATTGGACAACAGGACAGCATTGGGAGCAACATCAGCTGGAGACAGGAACCGATAACGACGGAAATACGACCTCGGTGGAAATATTCAATGGGGTAGCCGAACCCAAAAACACTATCTTGAAAAAGGAATTTGAAAATTAAAGAAAAAAAGCTTCGGGAATTAAAATGCATCAAGTCAGTCAGCGCTTGCTGTTAGAATCCTCGCGGCTGCTGTCCAAATGCTGTTTCCATGCATTACCCAACAGGGTGTCATCATGCTGATTGAGTGGTGGCACGACCTCCTGAAGGCTTTCGGGCCAACGATCCATGAGGTTGGACGAGACCCTAGTATTGTGGGGCCAACTGTCCCAGGACAGGACGTTCACGGGTCTAACTCATTCCCGCAGGCCTCGGGCTTGGTGGAGTTGATATGGCGGGAGCGTGAAATGACTGATCATTCCTGATTTTAATACATATCTGCTGTACAATGAAACTAAAGTGTGAACCAGTGTTTTTTTTTTTATGCAGGACACTCATCCCGTGCGGGCCCGCTCCTAGGTGACCGGTGACCGGCTGGTTGATGATTCCAGCATTACGAGGTATGCACTGATGGTACGCGGGATGGCTTCGAGGGCCTGGCACTCCACTCAAATGGATGTGAGTACTAAGTAGTTGGTTTTCGAACTTGAATTGACTTGATGGGACTCCCAGGCTTGAGTAACACGTTGAGATGCGGATTGGATCGCCCCCTGCGGGATTCGTGTATGATAAAAATGAGTTTTGAAAATGAAACATCATCGATGGTGTGGTAACGGTGAATGACTTGTGGTGAAGCGCGGGACTTGAACTGATTCGAATGCCGATGGTGTTGATAGTTGACGTCGATCAAATTCGACAACCAAAAGTAGTAATTAGTATTCTATTATGGGATAATTGATTCTTGTCCCTGACTTTTTTTGGCCGAGTGAACGAACTCCGTCATGTGTGCGGAAATTCTGTGATTCAAATGAACGTAATGGGAAAAATATGTATAGGTAGTCTGTGTGAACATGTGCTATCGAAGAGCTGTATGAGGTTCAATTCAAGCCGCATCTACGCTGGTGCCCTCCTCTTTCAGCTTCGCAAGTGCGGCCTCAGCGGCGAGCTCCTTGGCAGTGGCTTGTTTGGGACCTATACCACTGCCATATTCTTGACCACCGACTAAAATACACTGGTAAATCTTTGGGATATAGGCCATTGTCGTCACCCACCTGTTACCACAGCGGTCCATTTGACTGCGTGGTTAGGGCCTTTCCTGGTCATTGCATACCGTACTTGAGGCCTCCCTGTCATGGACTGTGCGAGGTTGTGGAGCGTGTGGACAAATTCTTTGTGAATGGTGCAGAGTAAGAGGGAGGGAAGATGATGACTTGTGGGGGGGGCGTGCTTACCTGGCATGACGAGAACTTTGGGTGCGAGATATGGACTTTGGGAGTCTGTATTTTTCCCAACGGCAGGAGTAAACTGCTTTATACATCTGATGCTTACCCAGCATTTAATGCAAGGTCCAGTGCAACACCCAGGGTGCGAACCATGGCGTAACATTCTAGCCATTAGAACGGCTATGATGTACCACGGACCATCTCCCGTCGCCCTTTTGGTAGGGGGCGCGGGGATATTCAAGGATTGTTCCGTCCTGAGGATCAACGAGACGATTCCGGCTTCATCGTTACAACGTCGTCACGGAATAACAAGGCTCCAAATAAACCCAGGGCAAGTTGTAAAATGAAAGTCCTGGTGAACAGCACTCCTATAGTTCAGAGGGATTGACGTGGGATTCCACACTGGCAATAAAACCTGTGACCACAGATAGGCCAGTTTAGGTTACAATCTGCCCGACCTGGGCTGTTTGAGAAGCGCCACTTGATTTCACTGGAAGCAGAAGAAGATGAGCCATTGGGTTAGAGTTCAATTTTGACGGCGGCGGAAACGGAGCCTGATACTCAGGTGGAAAAAAAGCAGGGTTTCGAGGCGAATGCTGCTCAAGCGCCGCTGAATTTGATGCTCCGCCTTTGTCCCATCTGATCGATGAAAGTTAGTCATTACGTCGAGTATACTCGCCCGGGAATACTCCAGGTCCATTCGTATCAGTCAAGGTTGTTCAGATTTCAAACGTTAATAGAACTCGCCGAGTCGTTCCAATAGCGTCCCAGAATTCCGAGTCGTGGTTTCGTGAACAACAAGTCCAAATATGCCGGGTCTTTGAAATGAACACTGATTCACGGTGACACACAACAAAATATCAAATGGACGCGAATAACCGACTCTGCTAGGCCCTGCTGGCGCAGTTGGGCTCATCTTCATGTTTAGCGCTCCAGTTTAACCTTGTGCAAAATGGTGCTGACCCGGTGGGCTTGATGCCAGCCAACACGAATGAGGCCGCCAGCAGCTTGTGAATTGACCGTTGCTATACATTACCAGTACTACTAAGTTTCCACGCTCACCTTCCAAACTTGAGCTGATTTATCTTTCCAGCCGTCGTGTTTGCTACGTCCATTATTAGAGCTCTACCTTCAAGAGATCAGCTACTGCATGTCAGAATTGATCCAAGCTCCGGACATCACTTTTGGTGGTAGATTCGCGGAGATAGCTCTTTGTTTTGAACTCATTTTTGGAACGCATATCCCCGAGCGTATTATGAGTTTGACGGGGCATCCGACAGTGTTCTCGGGGATATCGTCAACCAACGCCCGAGTGAGCCTGCGGTCGGGCGCGCTTGTTGGAAGACGGAGGAGGGTTTATCAAACTGGATGTTTCTGATACCGTAACATGTCGGAGACCGTCTAATCAACGATATGGGACATGCATGCTCTGGAGAGCCCAATATCATACAATCACTCATTGCTGCGTCTCCTTTTTACACCATTCCTCCTCACAGGCAGTTCGAGGGTACTCATTCCCGCTTCTCCATCAATGGCATCATGCCTATTTTTGTCCACGTTCGGGGCACCCCTTGGACCGGTGGCGGGCGCTTGTCGACCTATGGATTGAGCTAACGGTGGGATCCGAATCTGCAGACGGGACGCCATATTCATTACTGGGTGATAGCGTGCTCAGTCACGGGGGGGTGACCACATTGATCCAGCATACTGCTCAGTTCGACGGGTGGAGGAAATTTTGATGTTCCTGAGGGTATTGAACCAGCGACTTGGCCCCCAAGCTGATTGGCAGGATTCTCAACGGCGGGAATTGTTCTTTCGCAGATCGGATGAGCTTGGTCGTGTTCCCCGACTTTGGCATTGGCACTTTCACTGTTCTCAGTGATTGGTGTCAACCCTACTGTGAGAAGGGCCGCCCCTCGTCCACCCCCGGTCCGTGATCGTCTTCGTCCGCGTCTACCCCCACGCGTTGCAGTTATTTTCGGCTTCATCCCATCACCTGGTCCCTTGCCACCTTCCGTACCTTCATCCACAGAACTGGATTTCCCATCTACGCCCCCACTCGCGCTATTTGTTTCCACTGTTGTCAAATCCATAGTGTCATGTCTCCCGCCCCTGGCACCTTTCGAGGCCTCGCGGGTAGCCCTCGCTGCACCTCTTGCCCCATGGGCAGACCCCCGCCTCTGTGTTGCCTGTTTCTGTTTCCGCGACCCCTTGAGTGTGGCTTGTTCCCGCTTACGCTCAGCCTCTTCCATTGCGGCTCGCGTTTGACGTGATACGCGCCCCGAACGTGTTGTGTGTGGAAGAGGGACAGAAGGACGTGCTATTTGCGAAATAGGCCATGGGCAGATGGCTACTCAATATGTGGACTTACGACGGTAGGCCTCAAGTGTGTTGTATACACGCTGGTGGGTTTCGACGAAGAACGGGATATCCTGGCTCGTGTGAAAATCTGCGGGGTGGAATCAGGACTGAGTTCGCGCGGAGCGTCAGTATGAATAAATCAGGTGCTGTACCGAATTTGAAGGCGAAATCCTGCACCTCCACCGCTGCTCCGCTCCGAGCATGCATGCTATCCAATGCATACGAGAGGATGAGGTCCATGAGCCGGGACTGCACCTCGTAGAAGTTATTCATCAATATTATGAGGAGCTGAATAAAATCTTCATCAGCTACAGAATCGGGGGAGTGTTTTATTTTAGGCGTACTATATCCACGTTATCGCCCGGCTTATTCTGTCCTGCCCGTCGAAGGTATTCACGAGACCACGCGCGAAGGTCCACATAGTTCTCCAACAAACCACCCCCTTCCTCCTGTAAATCATAAACCTGCTCGTCTCCCTCGGGCGGTACACCCCCTGTGCTACTGGCATCCTCAGACGCTTCCAATTGTGGTTCCCCACCAGGGGCGAGGCGAGATCCCGATTCCGAAGCATTAAACGATCGATTGGCGAGTACCTTCAATGCGCCAGAGACCATCTGAGACGGGTGGTTTAACTACATTTTGGGAGTATTGAGCGCCTCCATTAGTTTCCAGCGAGTGGAGTCGATTTACCTCAATATTGATGTAATCGCCAGTGGGGGCCCTCACACTCCTGCTGGCATACTCGCTCAACAACGAGGTGGTACAGCTTGTCCATGACTCGATGTCCTATTGTACGAGGAGTCAGTCAAACTCTAATAGGGGTCGTGTAGACGCAGACTTTTGCTAGGGGAGGGGCAGGGGATGTGGTTGCTTTCCCCTTCACGCTACGGTCATCGTGCAATTCCGGTTCAACTTCACCCTCGCTACCAACCTGAAACCCCTCGTGCTCTTCCCCATACGTGGCCGAGGTGCCTGGACTTGAAGGGGGCGTATCATTGCTGAGGGTAGGGTCACAGGTTGAGGGGTAGATGAGCAGGGGATTAATCGTCACATCGCTCATGGCAGTCTTGTGTAACATCGAGGTATACTAGTACCAAAGGGAAAAAGGTGGTTGCGAGCGATGGCCCTATGACTCGCGCCTCGAGAAATAGAGTGATGCAATGGGATGGATCTGGTAATTGGTGCTGGGTAAGAATACAGAAAACATTTTGAGGAAGGTGGCAGGAGATAAATAGAAAACAGACTCACTCATGGTGGCCATGGTGGCTTGGTATGAGGAGAATGGAGAAGTAGGTGGTTGGTCACGTCTCCATGTCAGGTCAAAGGTAATACCAAGCCTGGTTGGGAGGGGACATAAAAAAGGTAGCCACAGAGTGCGCTTTCTGGGAGACAAAGCGTTACTGCATCGACCCTTGTGGTTGCAATGTGTGATACCGGAGACAAAGACACTCTCCAAAAAGAGGCTGCAGAATTGGCTGAGGGTCGAGGAGAACGAAGATGCACCAAGTAAAACAGCTGTATAGTATTGACGATTAGCGGTGGTACACAATATATTTATGCGTTTCCCATTTCCCAAAATCAACCCTCACCCATGGCAAGTCTACAACGCAGGCCATCTGGGTAAGCTCTTTCTAGACTTTGATCCCTCCTCTTCGTCGCGCCAGCCTTGTCCCCACTGAGTCCATTCTTCTTCATCCGATGCTTTATTCGAACGCCTATGTGCAACCACCTCCCCTTGTGGGAGGTAAGCGATCCCAAGTGCGGGCGGCAAGTGTTTCCTCAGGCTCCGGATTGAATTCTGCCGCTTTGGAGGAACGAGAATTTTGGCCAGATCAACCTCCCCGTCTTCTTCCGATGGGATATCAACATCCTCCTCCGCTCCGAGCTTGGCTAGGTCAGAAACTTGCTCCCACATCAGCTGGTCCTCCCCATCCACACTTGTGCTGGTTCTTGCTAAGCTCGGGACCCTGCCTTTCCCCTTCTTCATCCGAGAGCCCGTGCGAGCCCGCCTTTCTGGGGATCCTTCGCGGCTACCTGGGGCACTCCGACATACAACTCGCGCTCGAGTGACTTCAGGTCCCACACTCGCCCCTGCACGGGCCATCAGATTTGGCGGCGCGAGGTGTTTCCCTACGCTTCGTCGGGAGACCAGGGAGACTTGCGACAATGAGCTTCGCGTTTGGCGCAACCCAGGCCGCGCATATGTGACGCCAACTTGCCTGTCCGGAACCCCGTATACACCTCGGTGTGAAGGGAGGTGGAATTGTGGGTGCATGTTTCCACTTGTGGCACCCGCACCGCCAACAGTGCGCGTAACGAACCCTAACCACCCTGTCTTCTCTCTCCTGGCAGTTCGCAGTTCGTCCTCTCCCTCCCCATTTCCCCTCACCCCTCGTTTCCCGTTACCGATTTTATCGAATTCGTCCTCTTCTTCACCTCCGTCGTTCAATACAAATAATCCCCTCCCCGCATTGCGGTCCTTCATACCTCTAGATCCACCTGCGGTCGTGGCGCCTCGCATGTGGGGTGCGGATGTAACATGTCTTAAGTAGGCACCTGCGCGGGAGGCCCGAACAGTGGCATCCTGGTCCTCATATACCGTTCCCTTTGTAGATGGTGGGGTATACGAGGAATCGTTAGCTTCACCAGTATACTTTGGCACTGATGGGTCAGGCGAGGGAAGCGCTGGTGGGGGCATGATCTCGGGCTTGCGATCATACACCGACGGCCGGCGGCCCCGTGTTCGTCCAGCTAGGGGCGACGCGGGCGGTTCATATTCCATATTGTCTTCGGCGCTTTGGGGCCTGCTGGTACTGTCTGTCTTGGTGTGGCTTGACGAAGAAGCAGCTAGCCCGCTACGACCAACAAGCCCCCTGAGTAGCCCAACCACAACACCCAAGGCCCCGCCTGTCGTCTGTTTCTCGCTGGGTTTAGTCTCGTCATCCCAGTCTTCATTATTTCCAGTAGATGCCCTGACGCCCTCGGGGGTAAAGACACGCACTTCCTTGTATCCGGCTTCTCTGAGGAGATCCTCCATCCGCTCGTACGTGCGAGAGGTGCCCCGTCGGTGCAGTGGAATGCGTGCCTCTCCACCTGGTGGGTTAGGGGTACGCGAATAAACGGCTGCGTTCGGCGGCGAATCCAGGCCGGAATTCGAGCGAGGAGGGGAGACCCCAAGCATAGGATATTCTGGCCTCTTGCGTGTCCGCTGCTGTTGCCCTAGCATTGGGCGTGGGGTCATTATGACTCCGGTTATGGTTTTACTTCCGTCCTCGTCCGATTCCGCACCGGCATCTGATTCTGTGTCACGTCTGGTTCTGCCGCGTTGGCCTGTGTCGATAGAGGGCAACTTTGGCGGCTGATTCTGGCTCCGGCGTTGTGCCCCAAAGGCAGATCTATGTCCGGGTCCCGGGCCATACCCTGAACTAGGAGGGGTCCGTACAGGGGGTGAAACCGAATTTGAATGCGAAGTCGTGAGGGAAGGGGGGGAAGGAGAAATCGACATCTGTGCTTCACCTTGTCTCGTTTGTCGCGGAGTCTCTATGCCATCATCTGAGTCGCCCCGCCGGGGCCGGTCTAGGGACTTATCCCCCTGTGCTCTGTTCTGAAATCTCTGGACTGAGGAGCGTGAGCTTGGCCGTGGGGTTGAGGTATGATGCAAGTAAGACTGTGATGTCCGAGGCGGACGCGGGTGATGAGCAAGGGAAGACCCTGGACGTGTGTGGTGTTCGAGGCGCTGCCGTTGGGGCTGTGAGGGTGACGGAGAGGGTGATGGGGTAGGGCGTGTCGAAGGGGGTGTCTATTGAGATTTGGTTAATGATTGGAATGAGGGGTAAACAGTTAGTCAAGTGTGAGAGGAAGTACCAAATACGAGAAATAAATTTGAACAGTGTGAGAGGGGTGATAGAACGGGAGGCAACAAAAGTAAGAGAAAGGGACATACCAATCGCCCGGCATTTAGATTTCGTCTTGATATGCGCTTTGCAGTCCCCTGTGCAGGCGTGGTATTTGCGCTGATACTACGGTCCATTGCGATGCCCCAGTGCTGTGATCAAAGTGGAATGTGAGCACAAGGCTCGTCAAGGCGGGCGTCGTTCTGCCAGTATACAGGTAGGATTTGAGTCAATGTCTTGTCCAGTAATGAAAACGAGATTGAGGGCCCTGTCGCTCTTGGGTTCTGGGTCCGTCTGCGGTCCGACCTATCAAAGCGAATTACGTCTGAGTGAGAGATCGAGGTTGTGTGGCCAAACCTCAAACCCCCTCCACGGTCTTTCTTCCAGCCTCGCTCTGAGAAAAGGCTTCTTTTGTTTTACCGAGAGCAAGCGTTCTATCTCTTTATTATGGACCCCGCAGTACAAAAACCCGTGTCGACCTAGCAAAGAAGGAAGGCGGGGTGAATGTTGGGCGTGGTCGTGATGAAAACTGCAAGGAGAGACGAGTTCCAGATGTCTGAGGCGGATGTGAACCCAACTGCCAAAACTGGGCCAGGCGCCAATCGAGGAAGATTTTCCGGTGCACAGCCGCGTGATACTTTAGGGAAATTGGAAATTGCTCTCACGTGCGCCGCGTTGATTGGCGGAAGCAAAGTACTACTTACATAACAATGAAATTCTCCAATTCTAGTCAACAAGATTGCAAGGTGGGGCAACTAGCATTTAACCGGTTTACCTATTCACGAGTACACACGCACGTATAATAATGTATAAAGCATACAGTATCCCAGACGGGGGGATTCCATTCTTTTTCCTCCTTTTGATCTGTATATGGTCCGCAAAGGGGGTGTCATGCTACGCATTGCGTAGAGAGGTGGAAGACTTGAGCTTGAACGAGAGGCGAGGGGGGCGTAACGGATGGGATAAAGATGAAGAAAGCGTCGGAGGGAAGAATCACATAACAGGTTAGACAGCGAGGGTGCGAATGTAGGATGCGTAGCAACTTTTTTGATAGCGCGACAAAGAACGAGAACAAATAAACCATATGTATGCGGCAGAATTTAGGAAGGGATTTGCCATATCGCATGGTAGTCCGTGGGCATAGCTCCGCAATAAAGAGAGACGAAAAAACATTAGCAGCGTTGGAAGAACGACACCAGCGTCCAACTCAGTGTGATGAACCATCAACACAAGCCCGCAAGTCTTCGCGCGAGGGCCTGTACAAGTTGTGCCTCCACGCCGAATTCTCTTGCGAGATCCCCAAATGCGGCCGTATTCGCATCCTGTACGAGGTGCATGTTGGCTTCAGTCAAGTTGTTGTTCGTCGAGATACCGGGGGTCCTTGGAATGCTGGATCCAGATCCAGATGGCGAGGAGGAGTGATAGTCAAGCTCATCATCGGCCGGTATGCTGAGTGAACATGATTCAAGGAGCTGGGAGAATGTATCAAGCTGCTGAACGGTGAGGGCTGTAATGTGTTAGGTAAAATCATGAATGTAATGAGAGAAAGATACCTGGACAGTACATAACGGCCTTGACCAGATCATAAACAAGCTCCATGGTATACTCCCCCATGTCAGCGGAGGAAGGAGGTTGGCTGCGGTCAACGCGAGAAAGAAGGACTTGGACAGCAGCTGCAAACGTTGTTAGTCAAGGGAATCTTCGTCTATCTAGTAGAAGAGTGGGGCGAACGAACCATAGGCGACATCTGCATCGTAAGGAGATAGGTCAGCTCGATTTGGATAAGGGGTTATAATTTGATACCATATAACATGTCTCTAATACCAGTAGTCCAAAACACGCGGCTGTCCCCGTCAGCGGGGAATTTGCTCAAAATGCTGATCAACGAATGGAAGGGCAAGGACGGGACTTTGAGGAAATGGGACTAGTAGGACCATCAGACATCAATACCCAGAGATTTACATGGTACGCACGTCAGGCTCTCTAATGAGGAATAAAATGCCGGAGAGCTCCGTTTCGGTCAGTACCCCACCCTCGAGTGCGACAATCACCCGGTCACCATCAAGCCTGGCAAGGGACGGACGAGAGCCGTCGAAGGATCCACGCCAGTGTGGAAAAAGCTAGGAGAACGAACGGATGAATGATCAGTCAAAATCACCTGCAACACCGTAGTGTTACACACATCAGCCATTAGTTCCTCCTGACCACTTCTTGTAACTGTGACGCCACGGGCCCTTCTTCCCTTCCCAAGGACAGAACTCCGTTCTTTCTTCCGGCCTTTCACCTCCCCGGAGGCTTCACCACGCAGAATCGCGCCCGCAGTCTTGGCATTCCGGACTTCAACATATGCGTGACTCATCGTTTTCCCTTTCGCGTCGAGAAGAACATGGACCCGTTCGACTGGTTGTTGGAGCCAGCGTTTTATCTGTGGCGGGGTGATGTCCTGATAATTGTGATATTAGATGCGCAACCAAAGCAAAAGGATGGGCTTCACCCAAGGGACATTGTCGATCCGCAGAACCACATTGTCAACCCGTTTTCCGGGCTGATCCTCGACCCCTCTCGGTATCTCCGGCTGTTTCTCCAGCTTTGGGGTACTGGCCCGCAACCCATCTCCAAATCCAAACTCGAATGCGCTCTCCAAATCACTTCCAGGAGAAGAAAATAATGGGTCCAAGAAGCTCTGCCCCTTTGTGACCCCATCATCCGAGGCTAGCTCCTCCCTTTCGCCTGCGAAGCTGATCTTGGGTGAGATTGCCTCCTGCTCGATCGTCGATACAGCGATGCTCGTCGTTTTCTTCTCTGCACCATTAACCAACTTAAAATCCTTTACACCGGCTCTGCAGACGGCACACTCCATATCTTTCTCTCCGACAATGTTCAGTGCGCTCGTCAAGCAACCGGAACAGAGAGGATGTTCGCAAGGCTGGAGTATAGCCAGCCTGCTGGGGTTTGGGGAAAGACAGACAGAACAACCACTCGCAGGCTTCTCGTTCTTCGGTGCTTTCTCGCCGCCACTCGGCGGTTTCCTTTCGGGGTCCATGGCAAATGGGGGTTTCGCAGTTTCTATTCCGGCTGGGATAGGAACGTAAGCGGGGCCATGGTATCCTGGATGCATCTGGCCATATCCGAGATACGGTTGCTGAGTATGGAAATGTTGCTCGACACTCTCAGCGATGCTACTGAGAACATGAGAGCCATGGAATGGATCAGCAAAAGGCGTGGGGGGATGGGGGTTCGTATTGTAGTACTGGAATGGTTGAATTGAATGAGGCTGCGGGTGCTGGAGTTGAGAGAGGGTATTCTGGAAGTTGAATGCGTTGTTCTGAGTCATTTGGAAAGAATTTTCTCCATTGAAGGAAGCTTGTGTTTGATAGTCATACTCGCTCTCAAAGTCGTTTTCGTCAATATCAAATAAATCTAAAGAGGTATCCTGCTGAGTGAGACTGATATTTGCGTTGGGAGGACGGATCTATGAAGATAATTCTAAGGACAATTCCAATAAGAAAAAGCCCTAGAACCTACATTCCCAAACGCTTCCCTTCTCCGCCCACCAGGGGGATCGGTGAAGCTACCCTTTAGTTTCAGCTGGCGGGCGAGGGTGCGGTTCGGTGGTGGGGTGCAGGTGACATCATTTTGCGATTGATTGCTTACGCGACGAGGGCGCAAAGGGGAAACGGGTGGTGGGAGTCGTGAACGCAAAGGGGAGATGGGGAGACGGGGCTGATGGTTTCGATAGACAGTGGGTGAAATAGGAAGCGCAGTACGAGAAGGTGGAAGAGGTGCGTGAGATTGTGCACGGGGTCTGTTCAACGTTCGGCAGTGAGTAGAGAGGAATGGCGGTGGGAGAAGGGCTGTGGTTGGAAATATTGCATCAATTTGATTAAAACATGAAGCAAACAACTGACCTTCCTCGAAACTTACGGAGACATCGCCTTCATTTTCGTCATCGTGGGTTTGTTCGCTGAAGCTTGTGCTGGCTATATGCGCAAGAAAAATAACCATCAACGGCAAATATAGCGCATACAATTGAGACACCGACCTTCGTCATCCCCAAACTCCTCCTCCCCCTTGGATGCACCCCCAACTCGAATACCATTTTCACAAGCCCTCTCTCGCCAATTTTCTGTAATGTCAGCCAAACTCCCATTGGGATTCACAGCTTTCCTGCTTGAACCAACAATCTCGGGAGAAGCTGCTGTGAGCGAAAGCAGCCTCTTTCCACTACCAAAGCTTCTATCACCAACGCTATTCGGTGTGGTCACAGCCGACGAGCCAGCCGATGATAGCGATCGAAAACTATAGGGGGAGGGTGTACCCGCCGCTGTGTCTGGGGTATACGGTGACCTCGCTGCACTATATACAAATGACTGGGAATGTCGATGAAGATTACGCTGTGGAGTCACTGGGTGAGTTTTGGACGACCTCGAGACTGCTGGAGACGATGGAACGGAGAAAGACATGATGGAGAGGTGACAACCGGATCGACGGTGGCAGGAGGGGAACAGGTCAACATGTGTGATGTGACCTCGGTCAAAAGACGCGTTCTGTCACGTCACAACGCAATCGCGTTCAGGGCATGTGATCGCTAATGGGATTCAGCGCGTCAAACCAAAAAGGCTTTTTGGGCGTGATGGACCCTGCCCGGCGGCGTCAAATAAGCTGTCGACGTAGGTTTGAATTCAAACACTCCGTTATAACCGAATTCAAAAGCATAACAACCCCTTCTCCGATACCACTACTACGATGCACGGCCCGATCGCTTCCGGAATCGAGTCTTGGTTGATCTTCTTTCCACAACTCCTGATCATGACCTGTATATCATCTTCAAGAGGTAGGAAAACTCACGGGTACATGGTTATGTAAAGGGAAGGGACAGCCTTCCCTTCTTCTGTCAACATGACATTCCTACTGAACCTGTTCACGCTATTCCTTGTATCATCCACTGTGCGTGGAGGAAGTGCGTCAAACAATCGCCCCAGGCATGCTTTCATGACCTAATCCAATTATAGGTATTTTGAAATATGGGACTCCAGAATCCACTGGCCTCCTTGCGCAGCCATTGATAGATCTCGAGGCCAACATCTCCGCATATCTTTCCCCGCCCCTTGGGCTCTCACACCCCATGTTCCCAGGGGCAACTGTAATGTAAGGGTCCCCGCTGTCTCCCATAAGTAATACCAACCGCACTCAAATTTCATTAGTGTGGGGCATCAGAATACGATCGTGTCACATTTCGCAGTTGGACTCGCCCGTGAATATCAAGACGTGAATGGAACTAAATTGAACCCAGACGCACAAGTACCTGCACTCGAAGATACGATTTATGATCGTCAGTATGAGAAGTTACAACCGCCAGATCTTGTTCTTCATCTTGATCAGTGGCCTCGCTCACGAAAATGTTCACAACGATTGTAACCCTTCAGCAAATTGAACGTTCAACGCTTGATCTGAACACACCAGTTTTCCAATACCTCCCAGAGTTCGCTGGTAAGTTGAATATATTTCCTGCCTGCGTATATTCTATTTCAAGCCCAACTCTGTAGCAAATGGAAAACAAAATGTAACCATTCTCATGCTTCTCACCCACACGAGTGGCTTTGACGCAGACCCCGTTCCCGATTTATGGACTGGGTGCGCGCATAGCCTGCAGATGATCACCTCAAACCTCACACTTCCGCAGTTACGCCACCTACGACGAGCGAAAAACCGCCATAATTGAACAAAAGCTGATTAACGCTCCGGGAAAAGCCTATCTGTATTCCGACCTCAGTTCGTGGTACGAATAAGCACCCCCAATTGGCTCAATAATGCTCTTGCAGATTTCATGACTCTTCAGTTCGTCCTCGAAGCTGTCACTAGCATCCCATTCGACCAACTCATACATGATGAGTTCACCGCTCCACTGGGTATGACAGATACCCAATTTAACCGCGGAAATAAGGAAGGGACGGCGGGGTTTGTCAACGTGAGCAGGGTGGCTCCAACAGAGTTCCAGATAGCAGCTCTGGGGCAAACTGAGCCATCCCGACCCCAGCCGGTGTGGGGCACGGTGATCGAATTCATTTTTAAATGCTGAACGTGTGTTGACTACCGTGGCGGTAGGTGCACGACGAGAACGCCTGGAGCCTCGACGGTGTCGCTGGACATGCCGGAGTATTCTCTACCGCAAAAGATCTCGCCATATTCTGTCAGGTGAGCTGACTGTGCACGCTGCCTCTCACTCTTGCAGTAACTCTACCTAGACGATCTTGAACAACGGGACCTACGGTGGCGCCCGCATCCTCCAGCCCTCAAGCGTTGACAAGATTTTCCACAACTATAACGCCGCATTCCCAGGAAATGCACATGGTTTGGGGTTTGAACTCGACCAGAACTACTGGTCAGGCCCGATGCGAAGTTTACAGACCGCGGGGCACACGGGGTTTACCGGCACCAGCATGGTAATTGATAGACGTCAGTGTTCATCTCATCTTGTGGGAGTGGGCTAAATATGTCATAGCGAGCGGTACCTTCTTCGTGCTATTGAGTAACCGAGTCCATCCAAGCAGGACCTGGTCAAATATCAATGTGGTGAGAGAGATGTTGGGATATTTTGTAGCCAAAGCCCTTGGTCGGAATGTTTAGAATCGCTGGTGGCTTTTCCTGATTAATCTCCCACACAATTTGCCTGCAATCCAAAGTAGCAGTGACCACACACCCTTGAGAAAATCATCAGAATGTAGGGCTGGGATATAGGGCGGAGCCTGAGCCCGCCAGAGACGGGTTTGGTCAAGCAGTTTCATTATAAAGCTTGCAGTGGTTACCAAGAAGAGGGACTTTGGGAAGAAATGCGGGAGAATCTGAGCATCCATCTTGAATTATTTCGATGTGTATTGGCTGGCTATGTACTCCGTCCAACGACAATCATCGCGCGCCGGTCGTTTTCTTAAGGTCAGCCAGAACCTTGTCGACCTCAACGACGTACCGATCAGTAAGTTTTTGGAACTGGTGGCCGTTGTAAGCACCTCGGAATGCGTAACTAAAGTAATGGACGAACCTCTTCCAATTCGATGGATCGTTTTGCGTATTTTCCCCGCTTGAGGCTAGCCTGATGTGTCTTGCGGATTTGCACCCGAATGTCCTCTGCTTTGCGCTGGGCGGCTGTGTATAGGGCAGTGCGTGCTTCAACTGTGGGTCTAGGGAGAAATGAAATCACGAGCGGGAGTCGGGGGAGGGCAGGACTCACTTTGGGATGGGTATTTTGATGGTGCGGCTGTCCTGCCTCTGGGGCACGACATTTGGAAGTTTTGAGTTGTACAGGGCTTGCTCGACGTATTTGATGGTCTACTGAAAAAAATAAGCTTCCTGGCTGGCGGTGATAGGAGTGCGAGGGACGCTACCGTCACTAAACCTCACTTCATCCTCAAATACAGTGACCAGCAGCGTTGATCCATCCCTCACGCCCACGGTCGCCACCTCCTCCAACCGCACATCCTTCCCAGAGCCGGGCAGCCTCACGCGCACCGGAGCAAGCAGATTCGGAGTGACGCGTCCACTTGCACGCGTCTCGGCCGAGGCACAGTCCTTCCTATACCATTCTACGGCTGTCTGCATGCTAGATTCCGCCTTGGAATATTCTTCCCTTGCGGCCTCGTCGGTAATGGGTTGAAGTGAGCCGGGAACCAGATTGGCGGTCGACTTTGGTTTAGCTTTTGAAGCATAAGTTCTGTGAATACTGAGACTGTTGTGGGCCGGCCGAAGGGCTGCGCGAGAAGCAGTAATGACGGTCACCCGACCGAGGGCTCGTGTCGCGGTGGAAAACATGTTTGGTCAGTG
The DNA here is from genome assembly GCA_003313185.1 of Collybia sp. MG36. Lineage (NCBI taxonomy): Eukaryota > Fungi > Basidiomycota > Agaricomycetes > Agaricales > Clitocybaceae > Collybia > Collybia sp. MG36. The sequence continues at coordinate 83,577 of QGOG01008686.1, forward strand.
CCAGACGCGGTGGTTTGCCGAATTGGGTTATTGGGACTTTGGTTCCAATGCCATCACAGAATATCGTAACTTGCATTGAGCACATTCGTCTATCTAATACATCTATCTATTCTATTGCAAAGTACTTGGACAAGCTGTCATAAATTACAAAAATCATCGCGCTACTTGGTATTGATCTCGCAACGGTAATTCCGCACCCGGCGTAGAGCCCCTTGATACCCTGGGCCAGATACATGGCCCGAAGTGTACCCATGAAAGTAGCTTTTGGCGCCGTTTTACCGCCGACCATGGGCCGCAGCTCCTCCTCTGTCTGCATGATGCTTTTCACAGTATCTGCAGGGAATAGTGCAAGATTGAATGCGGCCCCAGCGCATGCACCGGACACAGCCGACTCCCATGTGCGTAGCTGCTGCGCGCTGGCAGGAGGCAAGGAGAATTCGTGGTCGCGTTTGATCCGGCGGGCGACAAGCAGGGAGGCAATGAATTCCTTAGTGCCGAACCAGGCGGCGGTACCACCCGTCTCACGAATCAAAGTCCCTGTATGGCCCAACCAGAGACCGCGAAGACCATTCGCACGGATCACGGACATGAGAACGGACAAGGGACCCAATAGCTGTCGACGCCCAGCGGATGCAGCCGCAGACGGGGCCACCAGCATTTGAACTTGCATTTTGCATTTTACAAGTTCTATAGGCGTTCTGTGTGGAGTTAAGTTGGTAGTGCCGCAAGAGTGGAAAATATAGAGGACAAACAGAAGAAAGCTCGTAACGGCTCCAGCTCCAGCGGCAGCCAAAGCCAGTTGAGGTAGTGAGGGTTTCTCTGAGGGGGATTGATGGTATACAAAGCGTATGAAATTTTGTATTTCGTTGTATGTCAGGAATAGGGATGCATTCTCGGCCATGGCGCCAACAATCGGTGCGGGCAATCCCTGCAAGCGCATCAGCTCAAGGACCATCGCACCGGCGGACAAAGAAACCCACACGATATAACCCACGAAACCCCTCATTTCTCCATGTCTTATTCAGACAATCTATAGGTCCACTGAAACGCGCAGTGGATTCTAGAACTTGAGCCTGCAACCGTACTTTGGTGAGATCGAAAGGGTGTTCAAACACTTTGGACGCCATTCCTGCAGCCTAGCGGATGATCGGAACATTAGGGGACACAGCGTATGATATGTGCTTACGCTGCCAAAGGATATGTCACATATCGCGCGAACGGTCGGAGACCGAGTGTGTACGTTGGGTGTGCTTGCTTCCATCTTGACGGATTGTTGTATTGGGATATAGAAGTTGATTCAGCCGATTTTGAGTCTACCACATTATATAGATGGGTGCAAGGTGTTGAAAAGCTGTTTTGCAGCAAGGCAATGGGCTTGACGGAATAAACTTGTTGGAAGATCCACACATGCTTTTGTTTACATCTGTTGATGGAACTCTGGTCAGTCAACCCGAGATGATGATGGTTACATCACCACAGCCTCCTATTAAATACTTTTATAATGCACCCCATTTTCTTTGTAAATCCAACTCTCAACGCGCAATTCATTCATGCCATTCCCCGTTGAGATTCTTCAACAGATATTCCTCCAGCTCTGCCCACCAGATATCCTTGTGTGCTTCCCGCCCAAACGCAATGAGTCCAAACTCGTCTATACGCAGTTTCGAACTCCTTCGCATCTGGCTATCCATTATCATTCCGATTCACCCGCACAATTGGATACGATGGCTCCACCATCCTCACCCAATTCCTTTTTCCCGTCATCCATCGCTGCTCAGCGCCGAACCTCGACCTTGGAGACGTCTCCTTCCGTCAGCTAATGTCTCTCCCTCCGGGCTCATTCGCCTCTTTCCAGGCCAGTGTTATCAATGTTTCAGTAGATTCTACCACCGGCCGCTTCATCAGTAACCAGTCCATGACCCCATTTCAATCATCTCCAAACCTTCGCCATGTGGCCAGCACACGTCATTCAGGATGGGAGCTACCAAGAAAAGTCATCCGACTGGTAACGGGAACCAATTTCAATCATCATGCCAGCCTCCTTCAACGCCGCCAAGCGTTTCTTCTCTTCGCAGGGGGTTCGCAATTAGCCGAAACAGCCCGAAAAGTAGCCACACCTCCACCAGCATCGCGGGCCGCCGCCAACCTACTCTCGAACAAATCAAGCAACAGACGCAGATCGATAAGACCAAGTGATAATTCTGTGAGGTGTGGAGCAATTATCCCTCCACAGAGTCTGCTCAACGCTGCGAGGGATAAAACATCATCCCTGAGGTGGAGTCGTGTCAGATGGGGCAGGAAAACGAGTACTTCGTCTATTTGCTCGTTGGGCGAAAGATCCTTTATAGTGAGATCTTGGAGCGTATGTGACAAGGGTCGAAGGAACGATCGGAGCACTGAGAGTGACCATGGTAAGCGACAGAAGCACGATACCTTGCACTTGCGAAGATGTGGGGGCAGATTGCGGCGAGGAAATTTGAATGTGGCTCGCGGTGGAAAATTGTAGGTCGAGGGTATGAAGAGATGATAACACAACTGGGTTACGGTTGATATGAGATAGGTACACAGCGCACGAGCGGAGCGAGGTGCATTCACGCAGGACAGTAAGGAAGATGTCAACGGGAACAGTGCACCACTTGATTGGTGCCAGGGTAGATGGAAGCGAGTGATGTCAATGCGGTCGCCGGAGAAATTGAGGCCCCCCACCTGTCCTCCCCAGTTTCACTTTGGCCACAACCCCGATCATTCCAAAAACGCCTCCGGCGCCATATCTGGATCGATCGTATCAACATCTATGGCAGGGTTCAGTCTCAGATATAGAGGGGCCCTTCGTTTTGCACCTCCTTCCTTGTATCCCCCACTATCTCCCAGGTGACCAGTAGCGTTGCGGCTTTCCCATCCACCCGTGCGCTGTGGTTATTTGTTTCTGCCCACGAATTGTCGAGATTCGTACCTTTGCCCGCCAATGTATATTCATCGATATCCGCTCATCAAATGCTTACCATGGAGTACCAGTGACTTGACCACTGTTGCCCAAATGTCGGGGTCTTCTTGCGTGGGGCATGCTTTTGGATCCAGTGCGGAGGAAGCCTTCTCGCAACACACAGTGGCTCTCACTTCCGCCACGCCAGCGGCACCTGAAACCTCTGTCTTCGACCCCATGGAACAATTTAGAGAGATCTATGACTGCTTCAGAGCGGGCCAGATCACTGAATTTCGAGCCGTTGCATCCATTGTGACCTGCATCAATACCAGAATTGAATGGAATGAGCCGCGGAAACAGAAGCTGTTCGATGAATCTGTTCATGTCCTAAATGTGATCAAAATCAATACTGTCTCCGGTCGCCTTGATGAACCACCCCGGGGTCGTGCCTCCGGGTCCTCGAAATTGAAACGCCAGACCCCCAGTAACGGCGCCACCAAGTCCTCGCCTGACATCGAGGATAGCGGTCGCCTCAAGAAGAGATCCCGAATTCAAGGACCGGAAATACCATCACACGAAGTTGTGCAGGCCTCTCAGGACCCCACCCGCGCTAGTTGTGCAGCCACTCAAAGACTGCTCGACCTCTACAACAGGAACCTCCCTTTCGCCAAGCAATCGATCCTTGAATCATCACGGGACATCGATTTTCCTTTCAGGGAATGGGACAACGTCATTCGTGGGCTCCCCGTCAACCTTGACGCCGTTCTTGCCTCACTTCGCCCGACTTGCCATTTTGACGAAGAGGGGCCCTTCCCAGAGGTTGGAACTAGCGGAGAATGGCTCGCCGCGTGGTCCTTGGCCGCCGAGGCCACGGCGTTCGCCTTCCCACATAGGGAGAAAGAGTTGCGCAAGTATGGACAGTTTATCGCTGCCGAGTTTGCTTGCAGACCCATCGCTACCCACTATCGCGTCCTCAATTATGACCTCACTATGCGGTGCTCCGTCGGCGGGGGCCAGGGGCGGCTGCTACCAAATCCGTCGTGGATGCAGAGACTTTCCCTCCACGTATTCTCCACCGTTGTTGATGAGGCGGCTGCTGACTCACCTTTGGTACACCATTGTCGCCGGTTCAATTCGGCAAGAGGATGCCCAAATTCAGCCGGGAAGTGCCAGTATCGCCACGCCTGCGCATATTGCAAGCGGACGGGGCATGGAAAAGAAACATGCTTGAAGAGAACAAAGCGGAATTCCTCGTCTTTAATAGCTCCTATGGACACTGAACACACGCAAAAATCCAACATATTCTAGCATTTCCTCAGATTGACCAGAGCAATGTCACATTTAGGCCACCATTCCGCATCATCTCGAACGACCTTACACCAACATCCCCAACTTGAACTCGAAACTTGTAGTCCCGATCGATTTTATACTGCTCCCAAGATACTCCCATTCCACCGATATTGGCGCCAGATCTGGGTTTCTGGACTTTTGGACTTTTTATGTTACTACGCACCAAACCACGTCTTACTCCTTTTCCGTATTCTGACTACCCATTCTGCAAGGCCCGGCCCCAAAATTGAAATCATACGCTTGTCTATTATTGCTAACCATCCAGCTTACTTGCGTTGTGTACAAAATGTATATGTATGTATCGGAATCAGTCCAACGATCCCACAATCCTCCCAACTGCTTAATGTTTAACGCTCCTGAGGAACGCTGCGAGGTCGCGCGCAATGATGTCATGCATCGCGCTCGTGGGGTGCAGCATATCAATCCAAATTGCGCCACCCGCCTTACGCACGTCGCTGGGCGGGAAACCGTGCGCGACGGGGTCATCGAGGACGCGGTGGAATGTTGCTGCAGATGAGAAGCATAGCGCCGTCGCGTCAGGATGCCGCTGCGCGAACGCCGCTATGCCCGCGCGCAGGTGCGTGTTCCAGTTGTTATTCGAGGCAGCTGTAAGATCTCTACTGGAGCTACGCGCTGCAGCAGGTGTACTTGATATTAGCTCGGTATAGTATAGTGTGAGGAGAGAGCGCTGACTGGCGGGGGACCGGCTGATGGGAGGTACATCAGTGAACACGAAATTACGCGCGCCTGCATCATATATGGTATCTTGCAGCTCGAAAAGCTGCTTCACCCCTTCCTCGTGGTCTGAACCGAATCTGCAGACACACCAATAAATACGTGAGCGCCACGGACATGGTGATCAAGTCCACATACGCGCAATCGTTGATTCCGATCCATGTTACTGCATGAATACGCGTCAATCACCTCACGATCGCAAGCCTGTGTATATCACTCACGGAACAGCGCATTCTCCTTCGTCCAGGGCGCCCACTTGGGGTTTTGTCCCACGCCTGGGAGGAACCATTTCCGGATAGGTGGCACTTGACTGGCTGCAATATCACACACGTACATACACTAAAACATGTTCACGTACTACCTCACAAACATGTACACAGCCTAGCGTATGGTTTTGAGAAATGGTTTCATCCCACTGTAACTCACACCGTTGGGTGTTATTTATGGTCCCAGATCACTGAAATTGTGCATCTGCTATA
>QGOG01008703.1:0-10932 GCA_003313185.1 Collybia sp. MG36
ACTTCCGCACCCCCCACGTGAAGCAGCCTCTCAGTGTGCCCAAAACAAACCCCCCGCTGATCCACCTCCCGCGGCTACGTGAGCTCTCACTAGTCAATGAGCGCACTCCCTTCAACTATTATGACTTCTTGATCAGTTTTCTTATTTTTCCGGCCCTTGAGACGGTTTTCATCAGCATTGATTACGATTATCCAGTCCTAGAAGTGCTATGTCGATGCGTGGCGCAGTCGTCGCCCGGCGGGGTCCCTCGTTTACGTTCCGTAGAAGTTCAATGTCCCCGGTCCTTGAATCAGCCGGACCTACAGGAACTATCGGTCGTGGCCCCGGGGATTCAAGAGCTGCGAATTTGTCGGCCCAGCTCGGAAACCTTGCTCGCGATGAGATTCCACCCCACCAATCCATTCCTCTTCCCCTGCCTTGAACGTCTCACACTAATCGACCCCCCGTCCACAGATTATGAGCTGGTCGATATCATCATGTCTCGCTGTCATCCGCCACCATCCGACTTGGACTCATACATCCGATTGCGCCATGTTGAGATCGTGTTCGTGGAAGAGCCCGCCCCGGAGATTCTCGCTACAAGCATATGTGGGATGGTCCAGCCACTCCACGAAGAATTCCAGGACGTGGCTGAATGCTTCACGGATGATCCTAGTTTTAAACAGATGTGCGAGGGGCTCGAGTCCGCGCCGACTGTTCGCACCATAAGCGTAAGTCTGTTCCTACTCGGATGAGTTCTCCCATACTCACCGCATACCCAGTCCAGTGCTCAAAAGCATCAACTACCGAGCCACTGGGGTGAATTGGTGGATGTGCGTGATTCAAGTCTGGATCTCTCTTATATTGACCCAGTCGGCTAGCCACTACAGTGTCTATTGGAATTCTCGGATGCTGTCTTCACATTCTTCGAAAATTACGAGGTTTGTCACCCATTGCTCCTCTCTGTAAGCTCTTTAATTTCGTCGCAAACAGTATACTGATCAGACCAAACCCATAGCGACACCAGGCGGTCCCGCTATTACGCGAGTTCCTGTGTGGTGATCCCAGTTCAGACAGTCTGCTGAGGGCCCATCGACCGGAATTCCTGGGTCGCGCAAACGCCCTTCTAGACAAATGGCAGCCCCTGATCGATAAATACAGTGAGAAGGAACGGTGGGTCATTGAAAAGGTTGACAAAACATACCCATCGGTCCGACTGGAGGACAGCGCATACAAGGTTGTTTATTGTACATCTGGCTGACAACTGATGATTTTCACTACGAGACCTCACGGAGATTGGGTTACGTGTGCACCATACATGATCAAAAATTTATCCATGTTGTAGGGACGGTTCGATGATACCACAGAGCAAGCTCTGGTGGAATACGTAAGGATTGGATTGACCAACAACTTCTTGCAACTCGGGCATTCGGCTGCAGTGAATTCCTCTCTATAGGTTGACAACATGCTTATGGCAGGAAACCCAGCCTGGCGGATGTCCCACCCAAGATGTTAGTCGTCTCAAGGACCGGTCAAATACTGTAGTAGCTCTTTGATCTTGAATGGACTCCGACCTCCCGCACGGCCCTCTGTCGGAAATTATGACAAAGTTCTAGAGGGCATACTTACTAGTATCATATGATTTTCATGCAACACATTTCTTGAGATCGTCTCAATCTCGACTGCCCCTTCAGATCGCCCAGCTCCCTGAACAACTTCGTCGCCTCAATTTTGAGGCGCCTAATCTCCCTTACAGAGTATCGAACGATGGTGCGCTGGCGGGCGTGCTCACGGTCCAGAACATTCAAATCATCCACAATATCAGCGTAGAAGCGCCCTTTGCCCAAGATCTCATCTGATAATGAGGTGTCCTCGGATGCGACCTCATCCACTGGCAATAGTCGATAGAAGCCAATTCCCCACCCAAGTTCCAACTTCATCATGATTCCACTCGGCATGAGCAGAACCGCTAACAGTAGATACGCCATCGCTGAGGGGCGCCAAGGCCTCATCCCAGTCGATTCCAAACCATTCTCCTACTATGGCTCTGATAGCCATCACCCAGTAGCACAACCTCGTCATCGAGCGCACCATCAATTTAACAGTATTTTGTGGTGGTGCTACCATGATCAGATGGGCCGTAAACGCAACACTGAGGAAACTCTTGCTCAAATTTTCGAGGTCATCGGTGGAAATAGTTTCACCCCGGAACGAAAACGATCTGAACAGGAAGTGAAGGGTCTCTTCGGGCTTTGGGTTCCAACCATAGATCGAAGGTGTGCGTAAGGATGGCCTTGGAAAAAAGGAAAGGATTATGGAATGAGGTTGCGGGTGTACCATACAAAATCGAAATTTATCCATGTTGTAAGAACGGTTTGACGATATTTCACAGAGCTCGCTCTGGGGGAATACCCAAGGATTGGATTACGATGGTTTATTAGTCCCGACAGACTCCCCATCGGAATTGCACGGCGGCCCCCCATAGTCAGACTAGAGGCACAGGATAATCATCATGTCCTATGTATACATTGGGGCGCTGTTAGGGCCAAACTGGGAAAACTCCGTTGAGAGGGCATGCCCAGCCTATATGCGGGGGACAAGAAATTTGGGATATGTGCATGTCTGCTCGAATCCGAGACCTCCATCCGCCTTTCACCACCGCGTAGTACCGCTCATAAGTCGATATTTGGGGGAAGTTGAAATATCGTATGACAGATGCGACGTTCCTTGTCATGGGCACGAAACATTAGTGCATTCCCCAACTCTTTCCGCTTCTCAATACAAACCCTCATGAGGACGCCCAAGTAGTGTCTGGTGTGAGACCTCATTAACGCTGGTTGTTGCGGAGAATTGAGAGAAAGGGAATACTTAGCTGCCAGGTAGAGGAAGTTGACTCGAGGTTATAGTGGTGGTCGTGGCCGAAGGGAGCAGCATGTGGTAGTCCAGAAATCACCACAGGTTCGGCGGAGGTGCTAAAGCATGGAACCTGAGTTCCAAGAAGAAGTCGTTTCAAAATCTCGAGTGATAAGTTGTGATGTCCCAGCTCCATGAGCAGGACGAAGAATCGACGTCAGAATCTCAGATGCAGAGTTGTCATGAAAAATTTGGGCTGGCTTGTACTTATTTACACGAGAGCTCATCGGCCTTGCTCACGACCACAATGGAGTCAATTATCGTGAACCCGATAATCGAATTTCCTTCACTCGCTCGCACAGACGGCTCCGCCCAATTCACTTTCTCCGATCCATCCTCTAATCCAACCTCAAGCCTACGATTCAATGGCCCCACGGCCCTCGCCTCAGTCACTGGGCCCATCGAAGCGCGTATCGCATCTGAACACCCCTCACAACTCACCCTGGAGCTCACCGTGCGGCCTCTCTCCCATGTCTCCGCAACCACGCAAAAGTCCCTCGCGTCTAAAATCCGCTGCGCGCTCCTCCCCGCTCTCATCCTCCCCGCGCACCCGCGCACGCTCGTGCAGATTGTCGTGCAGGAACTGGTCGCTGCGGAAGAGAGCAGCAGAGGTGCGGGAGGAGGAGACGGGGTGATGCTCTCAGCGATGATCAACGCAACGATGCTTTCCCTGCTCGACGCAGGCTCCATCCCGCTCCGCGGCGTCGTGTGTGCTGTCCCTCTTGCAAGGCTTCCCCAACAACACGATTCAGCGCCACGGTATACCACGCACGCTACTACCACAATCGCGTCGGGCTGCTTTGCGTTTTTGTTTGAGGATGATCCATCGCATCCTGCCTGTGTATGGGCTGGCTGGGGGAGCGCGACTCCGGGAGACGCAGCACCGGATTTGCAGGAGGCACGTGGAGTGGCGCGGGGTGCGGCAGAGGTGATCTGGAGGGCGATGAAATCACGCTTGGATCCTAGAGATGCGGATGATGAAATGGAGGTGTAAAATCAACCAGTGTGTTGACTTGAAGATTCGACTATACCTAGAACTAACGAACAAACATACGCGCACGCGTCCGACTCGGAGAACCGTTTGCTGCGCTGCGTCTAACTCTGAACGCCATGTTATACCTACCCTTCCATGAATTCACGGCAATTTATACGCATACACATCCAGTATTCCCCTGGGAGAAATGTGCGCTGGCCATCCCTCACTCACCGGGTGGTGCCAGTGTTGGTGTCACTGTTGTTACATTCCCAATCCCATTCTCGTCCCCATTACCTAGAATATGCGGGTTCCAAAATGACAGTAAAACCCCAATCTCACCGAATCCACCAGTGAGCGCTATCCACAATGTCATTCCACCCCACTGATTCCTCCCATATATTCATCTCTTTGACGAGCCACCGTATTGATTGGGACAAACCACAGCAGCAGGTTCTGCTATTACGCGAATTCATGCGCGATAATCTCGGCTCGGACGGCCTGCCGAAATCAAGAATATTCTGACCGAGACTCGCGAGCTCGGATGCACCATGAAAATCAACACTTCATTCCCATCAGACTACTCATCTCAAGAAGAAACATATTTATAATAACCATTCACGGGAATGGAGGGAAGGTGAAAATTGGGAGGCGTGGAGATTGGGTTGTGGTTGGGGGTGGAGATGGAGGTGGGGGTGGGCTATTACTGTTGCTGTTACTTCCACCACTCCCGATCCCGTTTCCATTTCCGTTCCCTGAAGACAAAGGGGGGAAGCAATACCATTGACGGGCTCTGTATGAAGGAAAAGAATCGTACCGAATCCACCAGTGTTCCCACTGTTCCCGCTGTTCCCACTGTTCCTTCCATTTCCACTGTTGCTGCTGTTTGGTTCAAACTTCAAATACTCTGCTGATCGGCCGTCGTCCCGTCCTTGGGCTTGTTTGAACTGCCCGCGCCCCTGACAGTTGATGTGTTCCGCCTTGTGTTCCGCCTTGAGAGTCCCACCGAATGTTTCTTCCTGAAATGACGTACCTCCATTTGAGGATCCGAGTCTAGGGGATCATTCCCGGTTCCATTCGGTAGTTTGGATATGTGGTTCACGTTCAAGGTCTCAAGGTACTGTTTGAGTTGAATTAGATGGTTACACTTATCGTATGGAATCCGAGTGCGGTCTCCCGATTACCAGGCCCGCGAAAGTTGTTTCACTCGAGCGGCTAGAGTCATTTGGCGAAGACAGAAATGACGTGATTGCTACAGAACTCGACAACCATCGAACAACCAAGCACAACAACTTTGCATTTCGCCACGTTCTCGTCAACTTGAACACAAACTATATGCGCGAGTTTCTAGTCTTTTATCGCGCAATTCCTCTCTAGTCGATCCCAACACAGCCCAATGGATTTCCCACCCGAGATCATCTCCAAAATATTCATTCACTGTCTTCCATGGATGAGCTTAGACTCCCCACAAATTGGACCTGATTCCTTCCAAAGCACCCAATCTTTGACCGTGTTTGATCCGTGCGGTGCACCATTCGTCCTCATGCATGTCTGCCGTCGATGGCGGCTCATAGCAGAGGCGACGCCTACACTGTGGGCGAGATTGCCGCTGATGTGGTCCACCCAGACTCATGAGCTATATAAAATCTACATCAAGAACTCCACACAGGCTCCATTGTGGGTGCGTCTGGATCTCGCCGCTGGAGATACTCACTCCTCATTCACACGGATGGGAACATCTCACCATCACCTTCCAAGTTCATTCCAGCGGCCCCACGAGCACAGAATTATCCAACCTGCCCAACCAACTCCCACTGTTGAGGCATCTGCACCTCCGACACACCTGCCCATCCCGGCGTAGAGAGGCGGAGGTGTACCGTGACTGCTTGCCCGAATTTGTAGCACCACTTCTGAGAAGCGTCAGGGTCTCCTCGTCCGATGTTCTAAGATTCAAACTCCCGTGGTCGCAGCTCACCCATTACTTAGGGACATCCGATGGCTTGGAGAACGCTCGGACACTTCTGTCACTATGCACGAATCTGGAGGTTCTCCGCTTCCACGACCCCAAGCAATTGTCGTCCATGCTCGTTCTCAGTGCACCATCCTCGATGATACACCTCCCGCGACTCTGCGACCTCTCATTGGCAAATAAGCAGGCCGAATCGAACGATTATCATTCCTTGCTTCAATCATTCCTTGCTTCATCATCTTGTCTTGCCGCTCCTCGAGACGGTTTACATCGTTATTAGTCAGGATCACTCAATCCTGGATGCGCTATGTCGATGCGTTGCACGGTCGTCCCTCGACGGGGCCTCTCAGTGTTTGCGCTCCGTAGAAGTTCAGTGCTCGCGGATTCAGAGCTTGAATAGCCTGGACCTCCAACGACTGTCACTGTTGGCCCCGGGGATTCAAGAGCTGAGAGTCAGCCGGCCCAGCTCAAAAGCATTATCCGCCATGAAGTTTCACCCCACCAATCCATTCCTATTCCCTAACCTCCAACATCTCACACTAATCGATCCTCGTCTCAACAGCCATCAGCTGATTGATGTCATCATGTCTCGCTGCCACCCACCGCGGTGCGACTTGCACTCGTGTACGAGGCTGCGCCGTGTCGAGGTCATGTTCACGGAAGACCTCACCCTGGAGTGTATCTCCATGAGCCGCCGCGAGATGATCCAGCCATGTCACGAAGCATTCCAGGACGTGGCCGAGTGCTTCGCGGACGATCCCAACTTCCGACAGATGTGCGAAGAGCTCGAGTCCATCCTGATTGCTCGTAAAGTGAGCGTAAGTCTATGCCCGCTCGAATTTAAATTCCCCCGTGCTCAGCGTGTACCCAGCCCGGTTCCCGAGAATATCGACTACCGAGCCATATGGGTGAATCCATGGACGTGCGTGATTTCTGACGAATTCCCGCTTATAGTATTTATCCATCTGGCTAGCTGTTACAGTGTTTCCTTGAATTCTCGGATGCCGTCTTCGCGTTCTTGGAACATTACGAGATTCATCACCTATTACTTCTTTCTGTAAGCCACTCTTGTTCACTATGCGCTGTCATCATAAACACTTGATTGATCGGAACAAACCCATAGCGGCACCAGGCAGCCCCATTACTACGCAAGTTCCTGTGTGATAATCTCGGCTCACATGGTCTACTACAAGCCTGCTGACCGGGATTCCTGGACCGCGCCGGCGCCCTTCTTGACAAGTGGCAGCCCATGATTGATGAATACGGCGAGAAGGAACGATGGGTCGTTGAAACGGTTGACCAAACGTATTCGCTGCTCCGGGGGGCTGAGGAATGTACGCACAAGGTTGTTTATTGCACATCCGGTTGAAGCGGAATCGAACGTTCTGACCATGATATTCGCGGGCTCGGGTGTACCTGCGCGCTCTCTCTCGGGAGCTGGGGCGCGTCAATGACTCTGCAGCGCGAATCAAACCCCAGTACCATTTCAGATGGTGGACTCTGATGAAAAAACAATTATTCTCGGGCTCATTCGAGCGCAACTGATGAACCACGGGGGTTGAAATGTGAAAATGTCAAACTTGGGAAGTTAAGATAGCCGCTGGGCCAAAAATTCATACGCGAAACACCGTCACTTTGCGTCCAACGATGGGGTGTGGTTGTGTTAGATGCTATTAACCGGAGCACGTTCGAAGCTTGGCTGTACGACCCTCAACGGAAGTTTGGTTCTGGATGGAATCATGGCCACACGGGTGTATACAAGATAGGGTACGGAGCCGAGAATGCGTTCATTATTGTCATGATAATTTACTGTCAGGTCCGCTCGGCCCACCCCTCTTGATCAGCCTCATTTTTTGTTTCTCGTCGAACTCGCCTATTTGATACTAGAGGTCGCCGTCGGCGACAGGACCTTGCTTTAATGCTTAGCCAGATTTTAGTGCCCCACTCTATTAGTCACCAACAGTTTGCAATCACTCGAGAGTCGAAGCCGTCAATGTGGCTGCTGTGTTTATTTGTTCCACACAAATATAAACAACTTGCACGGTCAGTCGATGTGTGGAGACCTTGTCAAGCAAGGTGATATAATATCTTGCCACCTCCTATGTTGGTCTCATGTAACCCCTATGCAGGCCTGTATTTCTTGGTCAGCTTCATCGTTTCAAGCGGCTGAACGTCTTTGTCCTAGACCCTCAGCGCACCGCTCTTGCAAACATTTCTTTGCGGGATTTCTCTCTAGTCGATACCAACATCATAATGGCAGAGAAACCCATCCTGGGGGATTTCCCACCCGAGATAATCTCTGAAATATTCGTTCGCTACCCTCCGTGGGCGAGCTCCCCGCAGACTGGGGCGGAATTCCAAAATGCCCGCCCCCCGACCAGATTTGATCCGCGCAATGCGCCGTTCCTCTTCATGCACGTCTGTCGCCGATGGAGGTTCATAGCAGAGGCGATGCCCACGCTGTGGACGAGACTACCGATGACGCGATCCACCGAGGCTCAGGAGCTGTACGAAATGTATATCAAGAACTCTGGAGGAGCTCCATTGTGGATACATCTCACTTCTGGCGACGCCGGGCGGAAAGTTGCGGACATACTCATCCCCCATTCACACCGATGGGAGCTTCTCACTATTACCATCAGAGATCATCCTGACGACCCCGCTAGCATAGAATTACCCAATCTGCCTACCCAACTCCCACTGCTGAAACATTTGCACCTCCAACAAACCTACCCTTCCTATCATGCGGAGTCGGATATCTACCGCTTGCCCGAATTTGTAGCGCCACTTCTGAGAAGTGTCAGGATCTCCTCGTCCAATGTTCTCGGACTCAAACTCCCATGGTCACAGCTCACCCATTACTCGGGGGAATTCGAATGCTCGCCGGACGCTCATGCATTTCTGTCGCGATGTCCGAACCTGGAGACCCTCCACCTCCGCAATCCCAAGCAATCCAGGCACATGGTCATTATCGGCGTAACAACCCCACCAATACATCTTCCACGGCTCCATGAACTCTCACTCATCAATGAGCATGTCTTGGAGAGCCATTATTATCACTTGATTGAGTGTCTCTTCTTGCCGGCCCTCGAGACGGTTCGCTTCGGCGTTACTCTCGATCACCGCATCATTCTGGGAGCGCTGTGTCGGTGTGTTGCGCGGTCGTCACCTGGCGGAGTCCCTCGTTTGCACTCTGTAGAAGTTCAGTGCTCGCAGGATCAGAGTTTGGACCACTCGAACATGCGCGAGTTGTCGCTGGTGGCTCCGGGGATTCGAGAGCTGAGAATCAGCCGACCCAGCTCAGAAGCCGTGCTTGCGATGAAGTATCACCCCACCGATCTGCCCCTCTTCCCTAACCTTCAGCATCTCGCGATGATCGACCCCCTTCTCAAGGGTCGTGAGCTGGTCGATGTCATCATGTCTCGTTGCTATCTGTCAGCACTCGACTTGGACTCATGTATCAGTCTCCGTTGTGTTGGGATCACGTTCACGAAAGATCCTATCCTGGAGAGTTTGTCTGTGACCCGCCGCGGGATGATCGAGTTACTTCACGAACGGTTCCAGGGCGTGGATGAGTGTTTCACTGTCGTGCAGGCTGGCGAAGAATCACAGGTCCTCAGGGAAGGGGAAGCGGTCGTCGACTCACAAGAAGTGATTGGCTCATACCTCATGAGGCCTAGGCCTGTGACAGTCCCCTCTAAGAGTTTTCAAGCAGTTCGAGACGAACAAACCTCGTTAGCGGGGCCTGTCCAGCTGAGTTTGAATCACTGGGCCATTTCTTATGATCGAGAAAAACCAGAAATTTCCTTTTCGAGCTTTCACAATTAGGCGCCAATGATACATCCAGCACGCGCCGTGTTGATAGTGCACTGCGCACCTCACTATTGTTTCGGATACTTCAACTACATGGTTCTAAGTGCTGAAGGTGATCCCAAGACGGCTCAGAATCTCAGGTTTTCCCGATTGGGAAAGCCCAAAAAGGAAATATATGACTTTTCTCGATCACAAGCAATGACACAGGCTCACGCGGCCGAACAACCTTGAACAACGAACCACAACATTGAATCGAGTTCATCATTCATCAACGCATCGTTCACATAGTACCACTGGATTCTGACTCCTCCTTTTTACCAGTTAATACCAACCCCATGGAAGAGAAACCCAGTGTGGGGGATTTCCCACCCGAGATAATTTCTGAAATATTCATTCGCTGCCTCCCGTGGATGAGCACACTGCAGACCGAGTTGGACAATCCCTTCCAAAATACCCAGCCGCAGATCGTGTTTGATCCACGCAACGCACCTTTACTCTTCATGCATGTCTGTCATCGATGGAGGCTGATTGCAGAGGCTACGCCCACGCTGTGGACAAGACCGCCAAACACCTGGTCAAAAAAGACTCGGACTCTGGAGCTATTCAAGATGTATATCAAGAATTCTGGAGAAGCTCCATTGTGGACACATCTTGTCTCTGGTGATGGTAGGCAGGAAATCGCGGACGTGCTCATCGCTCAATCACATCGATGGGAACACCTTACTCTTTATTTCGGTCCTCTTTTCGATGAAACCACAATATCGAACATGCCCAGCCAACTCCCACTGCTGAAACATTTGCACCTTCGACAAACCTTTCCTAGCCTGCTCACAGATTTCTACCACTTACCCGAATTCACAGCGCCACTTCTGAGAAGTGCGAGGATCGCCTCGTCCAAGGTTCTCGAACTCCATCTCCCATGGTCGCAACTCACTCATTACTCGGGGGAATTCGATTGTTTGTGGGATGCTTGGGAATTCTTGTCGCTATGCACGAATCTGGAGGTTCTCCATCTCCACCACATGAATCAATCCCTCGATGGGTCCAGGGCAGTGCCCTCGCCAATCCACCTTCCGCGGCTACATGAACTCTTACTCATCAATGCGAGCATTCACCCCAACAATTATCATCGCCTGATTAATGGACTTGTTCTGCCGGTCCTCGAGACGGTTTCCATCAGCATTGAACATGATCGCCCAATCTTGAAAGCGCTGTGTCGATGCGTGGCACGATCGTCAGTCAACAGGGTCCCCCATCTGCGCTCCGTGGAAGTTCAATCTTCCCG
>QGOG01008748.1:0-11264 GCA_003313185.1 Collybia sp. MG36
CCATACATCTATCGGCCAGCCCGAGAACCGGACCCATCAGCGCACAGTCACCCTCGGTAATGTACAGATGTACCGGTCATCTGACGGATAGTTCGCCAGTCAGGAAGGTCGCAGATGATTGGGTAAACTTGGGCAACCACCTACCAATTGACATAATGAAATACAATATCTACGCATTCTAACTGGTATCGTAGAAGATTATTGTTTCGGGGTTCTTGGGGTCAAAACGACTGAAAGCCTCCCCTTCATCGTGACAAAATAATCCAACAAATCGTTCTCCCATTCCATCGGATTATAGCCCTCCTCGAACCGCATGTCAAACTTTTGCATAACGAGGCATACCATCATGCGCATCTTCATGCAAGCGAGGTTCTTCCCAACGCAATTTGATGGTCCAGTAGAGAAAGGTATAAATGCATTCGAGTTGAGGACAACATTAGTTCGGTCCTTGAAGATACCTGGCTCTAGCACCATTTGCTGGTCGAGGGGCAACCATCGTTCTGGGAGGAATGAGTCGGCCAGGGGCGAGAAGTTACGAGGGTCCCTGTGGAGAGAAAAGAACGGGATGAATGCGCTTGTCCCTTCTGGCAGGAAACTTGGTTTATGGATGAGAGCTGGTTTTAGGGGAAATTTTTGAGGGCCACGACTTACTGTGACCCAACAGCCTTCCCCCCACTTCCGGGCTCCACTGCACGCTGTGACCCACTGAGAACAGGCGGGAACAACCGCATGCTCTCATTTCTGAGGGGGTTATCTAAATATGGGAGTAAATAAATATTAATAGCACACACATTGCACCATTCAGATATGGGAGGTGGGCCTGTTTGCTATAGTCCATTACCTCATCGCCAAGGCTATCTATCTCGGTCTGCAAACGTTTGTATGCAACGGGGTTTGAAAGAAGGAAGTAAAATAAGCTGCTCAAAACGCTGGATGTTGTGTCAGCGCCCGCAATGATCGCTAAGCCACCTGGAATGCTGTTGCAACATCAGTAATACATGGCATTAACTTGATTACCGTCACTGATGACCTCGGCCACTGCGGGGGGGTCCGAGGCGACTCCATCCTCATCCATCTGTCGGATATCAGAAAACTTAATGGCGGCTGCAATGCGGCATACCAAATAGTGGAACAGATCCTTGTATGCACCAGAAGCCTGCTTTTTCCTCAGCATCGCCCGCTTTCGCGCGTGGGTACGGAAAGCCTTTAGATCTTTGGCCAAGTTCGGCAACCGCAGGAATAGCTGGCCGAGCCATGGCACATGGCTCATGAATATAGCATTCCTAAATGAACGAGAAAAGATGAGAACTTTCGCCCGCACGAATATAGGCGCTGACCTTTGCCCAGCTTCAAGAAGATGCCACAGACCATCCACATCTCCATCACGCATCATCTCAGAACCACCGCCGAATCTTAAGAGAGATAAAAATAAACCCCAGGAGGAAAACAAATCAGGAGCCGGTACACACGCTAGATCATTCATGAAATCGTATCTTTAGGGCATCGTCAGTACTGTCATAATGAATAAGCAAAAATGGCCATGCACATACGTGAAGAAGGATACCCATTTGGCAAGATCAATTGGGCCCCTTTGGTCTCCCAATGTTTCAACTAGTTGAAGGCACCTGGCTTCGATAATTTCCTCGTAACCTTTCAATGCCGCTGTGCTGAACGCACGTGTCCAAGGACGACGCCGGCGTGTATGCTCAGTCTTGTCCCGCAGAGCTATCATGGCCTTAACCTTCTCATGTTCGGGGACCCGTCCCTCCCAGACTATTGTCGAGCGTTTGAGACCACCCCAAGTTGATAGAACAGGGGTACTCACATGGGCCTTTAGGCAACCCGTTAGGACCCATGAGGGGTGAGATCGCAGCGGCGTTGCATATCGATAGTTCATTAGGGCCTAATTGTTCGAGAAATTAGCGGAGAGTAGATATGGAATAGTTTGTCTCCCACCAACTCGGACAAAATCACCATATTTACTATGCAGCTGGGAGTAATATATGTGCTGTTTGCCCCCCAACGAGATGAACGCGAACCAGAAATTGGTCAGTTTGCACATGAATGGACCAGGGTATTTTGCTAATGGGTGCCAGGGAGAAATCCGGTAGACCGCGATAGAAGTGAGGATGGTGGCCCAATAAACGGGGAGTGTTTTCAAGAGTGC
The DNA here is from genome assembly GCA_003313185.1 of Collybia sp. MG36. Taxonomy (NCBI): domain Eukaryota; kingdom Fungi; phylum Basidiomycota; class Agaricomycetes; order Agaricales; family Clitocybaceae; genus Collybia; species Collybia sp. MG36. The sequence continues at coordinate 2,168 of QGOG01008748.1, forward strand.
TCCGGTCAACGGTAGATGTGTATACTGGGCAAGGAAAGCGGTCAGGCCCGTCGGTACTCCGAGCAACAAGGCAACGAGATGTATGGGCTGGTGCGTTTCGGTCCTCTTGAAGCAGAAATGGCAAAGCTAGAAAGAGAGTGATAACCACTCTCCGGATCAGGACCGTATACAAAATCAACATACCAATCCAGCACCAATTACGAGTGGGTATGTGGACATGAGGGATAAAGCGCTAAGGGTATTCATTATGGATCAATCACATATTGCCAGAGTACCAGAAAGGCTTTATACCTGTACAAATGTCTAGACCCAATGGGGTTCTGACAGTCTGTGCATTCATTTCCCGATCATGATGTCGTTACCCGCTCAACATGGCGCCCGTGATATACATAGACTGATTTATATCTATATCGTAAGGGTCAAATCCAAACTGCTGGAAACTGGCAAGATATACTTGGAACTTCAATAATGCGTCATTATTGGCTCGCGGCTATTGTGGGGTCCCCAAATACTTCGGCGAGTGGTGGCATCGAGGGGTCCCTTGATGTAATTGAGGAAGCCAGGAATACAGATGATGAGCGAGATTCTGAACCAAGTCAGGTAGCGTCAAACATCGGGGTAATTGTATTGACAATTCTCCGGGCATGTCATGAGGGTTCCCATGGCAAGTAGTGGGTTAAAGTAGCCACTTGAAAGCTTGAATGCTCGGCAACCTTGCTGACCATTAAAGAGGTTTAGGATTTAGAGTTGAGGCGGTCGAGGATGCCGACTGGTGACCAGCGTGTGTATTCCTGATAGACAAGCAACACTCCGAGATTTTTGGGTATATTAAAGTAGCAATATTTATGTACTCAGTCTGGGTATGATTATAAGCCCCTGTCGGCTGGCGTTTATTAACTTTTGCAACATTTTTACACAACCATCATTGTTGCTTCCCTAGCGCAGCTTTTTCTGTTGGAACCTCAAGCATGGGGTCCAAGTGGGATTCAGGTTGGCGATATGAGCTTCCAGCACGGTCCGCCCAAGTGAAATACTGTTGGAGGACAATTAAGCATTACTACTCCCATGCAAACTCCAAAACACATACCTGCCCATAGTTGACAGTAAAGTATATATGGTGTAAGGTATGGTGAGCAGGTCCATTGATAATCTTCTCAAGCGGATGGCCGGTGATCATATCAGAGTCGTGGATCTGCCAAGTTGTTATAGTACCTCTTCCTTTAATGAAGGAAAAACGAACGTACAAAGATAGACCAGAAGTTCACAAAAACAAAAAGCCCAAGATAGGTGATGCGGTGGAGGGGGAAGAGAAAGATGAAGACATGATATGGTAGTGATTGGGCATAACCATCGAGAGGGTGGAAGGCATGCGACGCAAACGGCGTAGGGACTAGACCATGTTCATTAATGTCGGTCATGCAGAGCAGAGTGTGGGGCACATACTGATCCATTTGTGATGAGGTTTATGGATAATTTTGTAGAGGAATGGGATATGGAGCCAACGGTGTATCCAGTAGATGCAATAATCCGTGAAGAAGAGGAAACTACGAGAGTGTTAGAGTTTTCCAAGAATAGCGCGCGTAAGCTCACAATGGTATCGATGCAATCGCGTAAAAAACGCCATACGAGTCCCAACCGTCGTACAATCTCGAGTAGCCCATGACCTCTGCTTGAAACCACGGCAGTGTCAATAACGTCATGCCCAGGAAGCCTCGCAAGCTCGTCTGAATCTCGAGTTTAACTTGATTTTTCAGAAACCTCGGATGGCGCATCATATCATGGTTGAAGATAAATGTATAGGAAAGCCCCGCGAATAAGAAGTAAAGAATATGGATGCCGATCAGGGTAACCACAAACAGGGAGGTAAGCTGCCTCGGGACGTATTCCCTCGGCCATGCGGATATTTCAGATATATGGTGAGGTGAGAAGTGTAGCGCGTTAATGTCGGGGTGTGGCAGGTATGAGATCATCTGAGACCATTTGGATGTTGATGTTATGATAGGCATAGACATTGAGCTGTTCATGGATCTGAACACTTCGGGTGAGTGGGCGAACGCAGAGAGTGGGACCACTTTTGCCCAAACATTGTCCAAGACGTATTCATCGAGAATTTGAAGAACGATGTCCATGATGGTGCGTCGTTGAGGGCGGGGTGGAGGTCTTGCGTGTCAGCAGAAGCGTGAGTAGCAACTCACTTTTATATGTTGCTTCAGCGAGAGTACATCAGGCCACAATATTTTTTTGGTTGACCCACGTGACCATATAAGATAAGATTACGCCAGTAGGCGATAAGATATTAGGTAACTGATCAGCAGCTCACCCACATGCTCATCTGGCCATGCCGAATCGGCCGAAGAGGTGGGTCAAGGAGAATAGATTGGCCCCATCGTACGACACGGTGAATGAACGCTGTGTTTGGGGAGGAGTGGAAAGCCTAGGAGTCTAGAGCTGCACAAATGTCAGTATAGTGGCCCTCACCCAGACAGCATGTCAGTCAAAGGGCCAGATTTTCGGACCACGGGGATATGGAAATAGAAGGTGATAGAATTCGAGAAACAATGCGGATCGCAGAGGACAAAACTAGGATGTTTCCCCGACCTCACTTATCCCTCTTGTCCTGATTACATCAACGGGCACCAATGGGGGAAAAATTCATAGCAAAAACGGGAACCTTTAAGCCTGAATTATAGAGCTTCTTCGCTGAGGTATGTGATGGATAGAACCACTGAAGCCTTCACACCGTGACCATCGGGTCCCTTCCTCAATGGCGTTCCTAGGATGATGGATGATCCAGTTTCATTACTTGCTCGTCTGGAACTACACTCAATGGGCAGCTTTGCTCAAGCAGACGTTTGGTTGCTCTGTAGGGGTAAATATGTTCCGTTGAGGGAGAAATTCTGGAGGACAGACCTCGGATATGAGGGAACTTACCACAGTTTGGAGTGGGAGCACTTATACCCTGCCCGAGCCTGCCGCGCTGCGGCATCGTTATTTTTACGATACCAATGTATGCCATTCGCATCGCCAGTATTGCGTGTCCAGGGTCAAAATTAACCATGAGATTTCTGTATTTTTGCAACGATATAGGAAGTGAATCCAACACAAGGACGGTGTATGTTGCTGTCGTCGCTTGACAATCGCCTGAGCCATGATTGATTCGGCCTCGGGTAGCTTTCAGACCCAGACCTAGACCCAGACACTTGTACGAAGGACGAGGACTCCATAGACCATGGACCATTGGACCGACTCAAAGGTCATTGAGTGAACCTAGCTATCTAACCCCGCAAGTAGGAATCCGGAGCCAGATTGCCAAACCCTGGACGCCCAAATGTGGTTTGCGAAATAAACTATGTTGTCATCCTCGCTGGGAATACGGGCACGCGCCAAGCACATGGTTCCACCGATCGGGTAGGCCGTGGTTTGGTGTGGGAATGAAATGGAGTAGGCACGATTTAAACGTGAAAGCTGCCTACCAGCTAGTGTTCTTGTTATGTCGTTCAAAATAAACGTCGACGATGTTACTGCTCGGGGCGATATAGCGGCTGTGCCAGTGGGAATCTCAATGCAAGCAGGGAATCAGGGACCAATAAACACCTCAGGAGGCCCTTGAGGGGAGCACATGGGTTGTCGTAAAGTCCAAGGTAGCCAAGGAGAGTAGGTGAGTTAGGAGAGCAATGGCGAGAGAGACAAATAGTCTCACCATACCCTCAAAGTGCGTGAGATTGGCGTGATGGCGAATGACAAGCGTGTACTCGGAATCGATTCCATTTCCAGCGTTCGGCCATCCTTTGCCCATTGTCACAGGTGAGCGGCATCGCAGGAAAACACCACAGATGGCGCCAGGAGGTGGGATATTCCCAGCATTAGCAACCAGGATCAAAGGCGATGTTGTCGGCAGAAGGTCAACTCTGAGCAGCGTGGCTTGGTTTCCGGCCGTTCACTGGTAGGCTGTCGATTTGCACACATCGTGAGAATGAGATGGCTTCATACTCCACTTGTCATTGCTGATGAGAAGAAGCCTGCGTCCTTGACCAAGAATGAGACAATACTGCTGCCTGCTTCGCCTCACTGGACGACCCTCTGAATTATAAGCATGGGAGGAACCATACACTTTCACCCGGCCGGAGTGATTCAAACCATGCCATCCCCATGTGCGTCGGTAACCATCACAATTCAATCTGGCGTACATGATTGGGCGTTTCGATGGGTGCGGGTTTGGGAATGCAGATGATTCATTTGTTCACCATCGGAAACGCACGCACAGGAATTGGCTCGGTACAGATGGAATTATAACGAGCGCACCCACGGGCCGCTCTTTTATTGGCCAAGTTTTTGCTGAGAGTGGGTTGTACCCTGTGCACCCCCAACTTCAGCCATGTTCGCTCTTCGTGCTTTCCTCGCCCTTGTTGCAGTTTCTGGCGCTCTTGCCAATCCCCTCGAGATAAGGCAGGCGACGAACACAAACGCTGCGATCTCCGCGGTCATTGACCAGCTTGACCACCAGATTCATAGCAACATCCCCACCATCAGTGAGTGCCATTGTTGGGTTTGTTGGTTCGGGTTCCTGAAAGTATTTCCAGACACTCTGCAAGCAAACCACACCGCTACAGACGGCACTGTCGGCGCGCAGGTGAACCAGATGGTCACCGCATTCAACACCGTCTCGTCCAGCTTGGCCAATATTGCTGTCAGCAGCGGATCGACCACCGTTATGCCGACCAACGACGACATCAGCACCATTTATGGTGATGTTGTACAGTGGGCCTATTTGCTTCTCGCCCAAGCTGTTATTCACCATATCCATTCTAGATTGATGGCAACAGGTCTCTCCGGCCTCACCACCGCTGTCGTCCCCTCCTTCAGTAGTATGATCACCCAACTTGATCCCGCCGTCGCCAAGGCCACCACCGCCCTGAACACCACCCTCCCCGGGTCCCTTCACCTTGTGCACATCTTGTGTGTCTTATTTCGCTCCTTCCTGTTCTGCTTTGCTGATTGTCCGGAAGGATGCTGGATGCTCAGCAATTCTTCGTCAAGGAAGGCGGATGGCCCCAGACTCTCGCTGCCCTCGGCTTCTAAATCGTCTGTACCGGAACAAATTGACTTGACTTGAGGCTCTCTCGTATATTATGGTTTTCTTCTGCATTCTCCAATGAATTTTGTTGAATGGCCTGGCTTGAAATTATGGCGTTCGAAATTTGATTCCTTCGAGTATAAATATCCACCAACGACTGCCACATCCCTATTGATTTACTCAATGTTGGGTGTCAATGTGACCATAGTGGTTGCGGTGGTCCATTTCGCTGTTCCGATGGCTCAGATGTCCTATTTGATATGGGATATTATACCTTCCAGTGGTTACACTGTAATCAAGTGGACCCCTGGACGCCTCATATCCTTGATATCGGCCCCAGGTAAGCCTCGGCCCCGACCTCGGGGAAAGCGACAGAAGTTTGTTATGGGCGGGCTCGGGGGTTTACACACCGAACATTCCTACATAGCTTCTTTATTACACCAGTTTCTACGGGATCATGCTGTGCGGTGGGGCCGAGGATATTGCTCATGCTGCTGCTTCAAGTCTCCTGAGCTTTGCCACCTGCCCTATTAATGCTACCACGCCCACCACCCAACTAGCTGGGCAGACTTCTGGCAAGGCCTAGGGATTGGTTATGGCGAGGAAAAACTACAATATTCACAAATAGCTGTCTTGAATCACACTATTTAACATCAACCCGCAACCGGACCTTACTCCACCCCCGCCCAAGGCCAAAATACCGGTACGGTCCTACCGGCACAATCAATATATGTTTCTCAAATCCTCGTCGACGCACCTTTTATACTCACGCCACTTGGGATCATCACCAAATTTATTATCCCCTGCCTTCTCCAGCGGCGGGACACCTGACACCTACGGCCGTTAACGCGAAGGAAATGAAATCACCTTCATATACACACCTTGCGGACGAGAAACCACGTGAACAGCGGGCTGAGCGCGGCGAGGGCGACCGTGCCGCGGGGAAAGTGCACGGTCTGTAGCGACGCGGCGGACAGAGCCCATATGCTCGCCCATATGCCAACCTCGCCAACGTAGCTTTACGTGCAAGCTGCATTAGGATGGGACGTATACGCGTGGGTGAACGTACTTAGGATGCCGGCTGACGCTCCAGAGGCCACTGGTGATGAATTTTTCATCATGCTGCTTTGAATCGCGCGCGTAGCGCCAGGCGGATTTCTGGCGGTCCGCGGTGACCTCGAAGAGGAAGGACGATGCGAAGAGGGCAAGAGCGGCGTAGTCACGTGCGCTGAGTGCGGGGTGGAGTGCAGGCGGGAGGGCATTGCAGAGGTACACGGGAAGCCCGACGAGGGTGATCCATGTTGCTTGGGCACGACTATATAGCAAATCCATGAATGTGGAGGAGATATATACCTTGCGCGATCCAAAAGCCCGTAAATGTCAGTGGTTTCTTCTTGATCTCGTCGAAACGCGAGTCGCCGCCCGCCTTTATCGTGCGCTGGACGCACGTATGCGTGAGCACCACAATGCAGCCCAGTATGTACATACCTGCGCCAAAAACAAGCCCAGGCGGATGCTCCACACAGACACAGCGGCACTTAGCAGCAGCTGACGGGGGGCGAATGAGGCGAGGGCTGGGAGCGGGCCGTGCTGTCCGTCAAGGTACCGCGCACGGAGGGAGGGGTAATACAAGGAACACATCGTTGTGGAGAGATATCCTAGCGCACCACCGAGATCGTAATATGTCTCGTTTTGCTGCGGAACGAAGACAAGAGCGAGTGCTGCAGAGGTGCTGGTGAGTGGAGTACTCGCGGGTAGGACGGAGACCGACCTATTTGGAAGGCATATGCGCTAGTAATGGTGGGCATGAGGCGGGATAGAACGGACATGGTGGTGGTCGAGAGGGAAAGAGGATGGTATGCCGCTAACTTCTAAGTACGACCTGCTGGCCGACTTTCCATTGGGAAAGGAATCAATCGGAATCAGCCGGGGCGGCGCTAACCGGGAACAGTATCAAATTGAAATCCCACCTCTAGCTGGAAATCGCGACAGTCTGGTAGATAGGAAAAGGCCGGCTGAGGGATCTCTGCTTACTGATGTATGAGCGATGCGTAGACACAGTTACCGGGAAATAACTTGAAATGACATCATGAGGACATCCGTGCCTACAAGTTTGTTGCTGTTTGATTTCGAGGCCTCCGCCTCGGCCATATGCTCGGACCTCGTTGAAGTCGCGGCCACTGACTATACCAAGCGGTCACTGCCATGCCACCATTCTCCACCCCAAAGGCCGTGATATCTGGGTTCAAGGAGAAGATAGACGCGATGACGCTACACGGTGGGCGAAATCCAACCTCCGCTTCCGTGTCCTGATCAAAATTCCAGGAGACCGGCTATACGTTGGAACGGCCACGGGAAGCCTACACATCTACAGCATAGACAAGAAGGGTATTCCATGTCCCATTCCTCACAGAGTTTAGGTCTGACTTGGCTCAGAGGGCGGAGAAGATGAGGTCACACTTGTTGAAACGCGGAAGAACCTCACGAGGCGCGGCATTGAACAGCTCGGCTTCATAAAAGATGTGAACTCGCTGGTGGTTCTCTCTGGTGAGTATCCTGCTTTCCAAACCCAAATCCAATCCAACTCCAACCAGAGGCCACCCTCACTCTGTTCCCGCTCCCGATGTTATCTCCACCCACCCCGCTCGCCAAAACCAAAACCGCCTTCTCATTCGCAGTACACACTGCCTTGCAGCATGCACATCTAGCCCCAGACGCGAACGCAGCGACTCAAAAGCCCGCGATCCCCACCCTCGTGACACAGTTGCTCGTGGGGTGCCGCCGTCGCGCCATCGTGTATACTTGGCGCGACGGAGAGCCGCAGGAGCCCAGGGTGCGCCTCCCGCTATGCGTCCCCCTGCATGCTGACACAAAAGTAGGAGGCATCACTCCCGCACTCCGCTCGCGCGATTGCTTTTCTGGACCATGAAACGGCATGCTTCGCCTACGCGCTGAATGAGTACGCGGTGTTCTCGCTCACGGGAATGGCCGCGGTAGATATTGTGATGCCGCTCCCCGCGCTGGGGTCGACGACCGCGATGGGTGCACTCACAGGGCTGACGGGGTATATGACGCTTGGGCTTGGGGCGAAGGCGAAGCCCGCGGTCGTGGGTATCAGCGAGGCGGAGGTGCTGGTGACAAAAGATAGTGAGTGTTTTTAAAGCGAGGAGAGAAAACCCTGATTGTGTTCTGTGCAGACGAGGGTATTATGTTTGGGTGTGATGCGAAGCCTGTAAGAGCGGCGACGATCGACTGGCCCGCGCCGCCCGAGGAAATTGGTATCCCTTTCTTCTGTTATTGCACTATTAATTGGCTCAAGCAGATCCACAGCGTTCGTCAAACCCTACATATTCTCCATTCTACCACCAGGATCTGTGCCCGCGCAATCTGAAACTGTGTCGCCTCCTGCCTCCGGGCAACCCCTCATGATCCCCGCCACCGTCGTGCAGATCCGGTCCGCCATCTCGCTTCTCCCCACGCAGACCCTTGCCTTCCCGTTCACGCCTTCCGGAGGGCCTGCTCCCGCCAACGCAACGGTACGTCTCTTGACTCCTGCGCCAGGCGCCAAGTCTCCGCTATTCCTTGTGTCTACGCCCACAGACCGTGCCGCCGCCACTGCAGAGGGTACGTCTGTGTGGCGCTTCGACATGCTACCTTGGGCTGCGCAACTCGACGAGCTCGTAGCCGTCGGGCAATACGCCGACGCCCTTGCACTCCTCGACACCATTGACGTGTCCGTCCTCCTAGATAAAGTAGGCTGTCCCTTCTTCTCCCATATACGCATGTTCACTGGCGATGCAGGATCAACGCGAATCGCGCATCCGCGGGCTCAATGCCGTCGCGCTGTTCAAGGCTGGCAAATTCGACGACGCGATCGACGTATTCCTTGCACTTAACATCAACCCCGCAAAGATTCTCGCGCTGTACCCCGAGGCCGTATCCGGCCGGCTCGCAGCACCCCCGGAAACTTGGGTCCCCCTGTTTGGGGGCCCCACCCCACCGCCCGCAAAGGATGAAGCCGGG
>QGOG01008794.1:0-10387 GCA_003313185.1 Collybia sp. MG36
TGGCGCCGCGCTATCCCCACCGAACAGCTCGCATTATGATTCCGCCACGACGCGATACATTATTACTACTGGACCACGACCCACCCCAGCACGCGGTGCCTTCATAATTCTCCCTGCTTACTCGTGCACCATAAAGCATCCCCGCAAGACGGCTTTGTTCAATCCCCGTATCGCCCGTGTGAGTGGCGTTATAATGCATCCCGTCAGCCTGCACATCATAATGTGCCCCTCTCCCCATGCAGATACCGTACTAATTCCCCCACCAAGGCCACGCATTATCATGCGTTCTTGCTGAGCGGTCCGTGTTGTGATTCTACTAATTATTACCATATTTGCAGTTGGTCTTACTATTTGTTATCCCTGGATCCGGCTAACATAACTCGCTCAGGCCATACTCTCCCTGCTAGCTTGCGCACTCCCATCAAATTGGTTGCGCCTCCCGTGAATGGTATCACAACCTCTCCAATCTAACCATACACCGTGATCCGTGCGAATTGAGATCCGCCAGGAAGTAATACGTTACGTCGCCCCATTGGCAGCCGCTCGTAGTTACCAATCCAGGTGCGATCATGATTCCTCCAGCAAGACTATACATCACAATACGCCCCTGCTGGTAAATGGTCCATATTATAGTTCCGCCTGTGATCTGGCGAGTTATTACCAGTACGTCTTCGCCTTCCACGTTTCCCGCTGTGCTAGTGCCATTATTATTCAGAGTATGCGTTATAATGTGTCTTCCTAGTCCACTTGCCCACATGCTATGTCCCGGGTGGCTTGGACCCCACCAAACCGCCCGGTACTAAGTCCTTTCACCGGCGTTACAATCCCGCAGGTGGGAGGCGCATAGTATTTACAATTCTCCCCTACCCAGTTGCGCCTTGTAATGCACTCAGCGTACATACACGCCCCGCTGTATACCTTAATTTTAGTGGTACCAAATGACATATTTTGTGGGCCTGAGTGAACATACAGGCGAGTTTCTCAAAAAAACATACGGAGCAGTGAGTTTACTACCAGGTGACGCGGACGCAAGACACCAAACTAGGAAAATACTTGAGTGATGGGGATAAAAATAAGCGACCAGATATCAAGAAGTTGCCCGGCCGAGGTCATGGCTAGAGACCACAAAGGGCGGCTAGGATCATTTTTTCCTCTGCATCTTGGCGGGAGGCTTGTACCCTGCATCCCTAAGGTGGGCTGGCAATCTTACCGTCCGACGAGTGGATATCGGGTTCTCGCCCAATTCCTCCTCAATGTCGCCTTGTTCGGTGCTTTCAGGTTCCTCACTATCTGCAGCTAGCTGCCCCTTGTTATCTTTTTTGCGTTTTACTGGTTTTGGCCTCGCGACTGGCCATCTCCGTTTTACCCCTGCAGCTTGAGGCGTTTGGGATCCTACTACATCCCCTTGGTGTGTGGTCTGGATGGGGGCTGGTGTCGCCATTGAGGCTTCATTTAATTCGACTACAGACGGCGGTGGTTCGGTTTGGGATCGTCCCGCTGAGTTAGTCCGGGGTGATGTGGCCTGGACGGAGGCCGACGCCACCGACGCTCCACTTGACTCGACTGCAGACGGCGGTGGTTCGGTTTGGGATCGTCCCGCTGGGTTATTCTGGGGCGGTGTGACCTGGATGGAGGCTGGTGTCATCAACACCCCGTTTACATCAGCTGCTGACGGCAGTGCAAGTTGGGTCTTGGGCTGTTCCGCTGCCTTATTCTGGGGAAGCGTAGTCTGGATAAAGGCCGGCGCCGCTGGTACTCCATTGAAATTGGCTTCCAGCGACGGTGGCTGAGCTGGTAGAGGAATTATTGTAAGGGCTTGTACGGCAGTAGAGGCTGTGGCCACCTCGAGCTGGGGGAGCTCCTGGAGTGGTATTTGTGGGGTATCATGTTGACAGGGGGACGGCTTCGGCTGAGCGGCTAGTGATATGCCTGGACCATGGCGTTAGGGCATCGTTTGGGTAGGAATTGGAGAATTACCGTCATTTCCAAATGGAAAAGCCATTTGAGCTGTGGCGCTAGCCGATGCCCTGGTATGAGCGGTAGCTGATGGTATGTTTGTTACGCTAAGCTGTAGCGATACTGTTTGATCAACAAGTGGCGATACGGGCTGGGAAGGCCATTTAGCGGTGTCAGACTGTGATGAGCTTATATCGCCGAGCGGGAATAGTGGTGTTTGAGCGTTGGCCGGAAGAGAGCTCGAGCCGCCAGGTTGTGGCAGGGGCAGTTGGTCCGGAGGCGACGTTGTGCTTGTTCCGTTGACCAGCGGAGGTGCAGTTTGGGCGATAGCGGATAGGGTACCCGCGTCGCCGAGATGCAAGGGGTTTCGCGAGACTACACCTGTGTCATCGAACTGGAAGGGGACGTGGAAAGGGATGAGAGGAGGTCGTGGTTGAAGGGGGGTATGTAGCGTAACCGCATGATTGAGTTGAGAGTTACTACACGTGGCCCGGGTGCTTGTCATCATGAGCCTGTTGTCTTCCGGAAAAGTAAACTGGGTCGGATAACCTTGCGTATGAGGTAACTGTAGCAGTTTTCCTGCATTAATCCAGCTTGGGTCGGAGGCTCCCGTGAAAGTGCCGCCGAAAAATTCATTCTGAGTTGGGAGTCCTGTGTCGCTCGTCCCGGCATATCCCTGGCCGAATTCCACTGGCGGGTCAGCCCATGAGAGATTGTCGTCATTGTGAAGCAGTGCGCAAAGGCTAGCAGCCACGCCGCTTGTACTAATGCCTCGAAGGTTGCCCGGTTCGACAAATGCAGGCTGTGAGTCAACTCCTATGCTATTGAGCGTCTCCTTCGCGTCATCCGCACCATCACCAACCGTAAACATTTCATTAGTCTGACATCCGACCACGCGCTCAAGGCATGCTTCAGGTGCTATGAAAGGTCTGTTGTTGAGATTCAAAGCCAATACTCAATGTCAAATAACGTACAAAAGAACGCGCGTCCGTATTTCACGATAGATTCTTGTGCCTGACCGAAGCCTGCAGGATCATACTCTGGCCAGATCAATGGCGTTAACCCGTTCGTTGTCTCTGAATGAACACTGTGTATTTGTAAGGCCACCAATGAGCTCATTGCTCACTTGACCTTTAGGTTCTCACCTTCGCAAAACCACGTTTCCATCATGACTCCCCACAGGTCCCACAAGCATCAGCGAGGCCGCCATTCCCATCCTCTTCGCGATCGCATCGACAATGGGGGGAAGCACTTCATCAATAGTATCCCAGGCTCTAAAATAGATCTGGTAGTAAGGAATCTCACACCCGGGCCTGAAGTTCGAATGACGTACTGCTGGTATCCCTCGGCCGTATTGTCCCAGTTGCCTTTCGCTTTGTAGATTGCCATGGCTTTGGCATTCTCGTCCGCCACCAGATCCTCTATCTCCTTCCGAAGTTCTTTGGTCTCGCGCTCCCAGCAGCCCTTCACAAATTCGTTGCACATGCTGACCCTGGCTTCGGGTGGAACGGTCTCCTTCACGCGCTCCCAAACGGAGTCAAATCGGGGCTTGAGGTTCTTTTGATAATGCAGCTGCATGTACATCGACAATGCGGATTTTTTTCGTGGCCGGACTAAAGCAATATCCGACATCGCATCTAGGATCCCAGAGACGCCAACGTCATCGGTCTTCTTGTTGGTATATCTGTGGCGGAACCAATTTGAAAGCTTCTATGAGGTTAAAGTAGTGAGCGCGTTTCTCTTTTTTTTTAAACGTGATGACCCACTAATCTCAGTTTTTTATAAATGTCTTTGCGCCTTTCGACCTCAAGGATTCGTTCCTCCGTCGGTAAAGTGCTGATATCGATGACGGCCTCACTCGGCATATCCTCGGGCGGTTCCTCCTCGAATGGTAGGTCATAGCCATATTTTAACAACCACGCTTGTGTAACTGAGGTGTAGAACGCGCCAGGGTCCGAATTCCCGATGAACGTATCCTTGAAGCCTTCGAGAAACTCAAGCTTTGTTTTTTTCACCCAAGTTGAGCGACCGCGAGGCTTTCCAGTTGGTTTCCGCGCCATAGAGTTTTTTTTCTCACTGCCGGGAACGTCGAAGGTGAGAGATATAAGGTTCGCATCCGCCCCGCGCCTTCCCCTTACCAATTTTTGACTGTAGGCTCGATAAGGCAAGCTTCTCTGACGCATGTCAAGCTCAGACATTTCTCGCCGCTTGCTGGGGCACGTTCAAGCCCCATCGCAACATTGAGACCGTCGAAATGTATTTTCCACTATTTTAATAGCCCGTAGACTTGATATGCAAGTTTGTGATTTGTATATAAACGAAATAGCTCGTCGCGATCCCCCATAGCATAACATAGCATTTCCTCAAGCCAATGCATCAATTGATCAATTGACTTTCCAACCTCTAAAGCCCGTTGAGCGAGCTCCCCATGTCCATCCAATTGCAATATTTCGGCATGGCAGTGTCGGATAGAGTTTTGGTGCCGCGAAACACTGATGATTGCGTCGCTGATGGTGGACTCGTCGCGTTTGAAGTTATAGATTTTGTAGATTTTATCACAAAAAGAGTGAGAGGTCGGGCGAACTTCCAGTTTGAATTGTTTGAGAATGGAATTGACGCGATTCCGCCAGTAATCGAGATCGCGTGGGTTTTCCGCCGAGGGTTCATGTGTTTGCTCTGTCCGCGCAACCGCCTGACCCACCAATATCTCTGCCGGTATACTGGGGGCCATCAGAAAATGAGTGCAGCAGACAAAACAATTTTACCAACTCTTTTGATAGACGGTATTTTGTCCGACGCTGGGCCGCTATAACACTCTGATTCCTGAAGAACCATCCGGAATGTCAGATCAAGTTCGGGATAAGTGAACGAAAAGAATGACCTCTGATAATAGCGTTTGCTTTTTAATCGATTAGCATGCGTTGTCTCTGCTATCGTATGGTACTTTCGTGGACGGACCATCCTTGAAGCCACTTGCCAGTGATGCTGATGTTCGAGTTGTGTCAATTGCAGGCTCTTGCGGGTAATTTGGTTAACCCGATCCGAAACGCCTAGATCGTGTTCGTCTTACTTTTTGAGCTTGAACATTTGAATACTTGAATCGTCTGAAATGTACGCGCCACGTCAAAATTACCTAGCGCCCATCCATAACAAACTATCTAATATGTAGTATTGTCCGCAGGCCAACATACCAGTGATATTCCATGTCCACTGCACCATTTCCTATGATGTCAGACTGGGGCTCGAACATAGGTCGCATTATAATGCACACTGGAAATGAATTCGCGAAGCGCGAAGAGTTAGTAACGTGGACTGGGTTCCCATCAACCGTCCGCGTCCTGGTCCATCACCTCGACCTTCACCTCGACCTGCTCTAAAAGATGGGAAAACAAATCAGAAAGCGCCGTATGTTCCCCATGACCTACTAATTATCAAACAGGCTTAGAACGATGTAGCAGGACTAAAGAAATCCTCAGCGGCGATGGGGGCAACCCCCGCTGATGACAAGATTGCCATTAGTAGACGGCACCCTCGGGAACGCTCACCTAAAAATGTGACTAAATTGGGTATGTGAGATTGTTTCACAGAGTATCAACGACTCACAAAATGTCGGTAGCGTCCTGCATCTGTGAAAAAACAATTGGAACGGGGTTGCTATTGTGTGCGTCTCGCGCTTCTAGGTATACCTATGCTAAGTTCAACCACCCTAGATCACGGTGATGCAAGGTTCGGTCACCGCGGCCCACCAATCCAAGGAGGAGATGAATTCCTTGGACGCCAGCTTGATAACCTTGTAGCGGCACGACGGGAACATCAGGAGGATAAGTTCTGGAGCCATTTATTTTCTCTGTGGTTCGAGCGTTTCCCCGAACGCCTTACAGGCCGCTTCCGGATACCTGCATGCAAAGCCACCCTGGACCTGGCGATGCGGATGCGCGAGGAGGTGAGTTAGTATACAATGCTTACCTTCAAGTTGAGTGTGATCAATCACCCGGTGTAGTTGGTCCGCAGGGACATGATCAACATTACGCGTCGCTACCCAGGAATCAGATTCAGGCAGGTGCCATTGAGTTATGATTGGCAAGAGGCGATGGAGGTGGAATTGTGGGACGAGACAACAAAGCCAGAAGCGGAGAAGCCATCGTTTGAAGACATGTCCAGAGGGCCTGTTGAATTGGCCGATGATACATCCGTTTTACCTGAGAATTATGTTACCTGTATGCATCATGAGTAGAAATTGTCAAGTTGCGGGAACTTTCCCAGTAGACCGAGTGTTATTGTCTCAAGTCATCAGACCGCATTAGGACAGATTGATTAGGACCTTCTTCACACCCGACCACAGCTCAGTCATGGGCAAGTATAAACGTCGCAGGGTTTACACCCACCAGCCGATCCTTCAAAAATCCATCGCATCCAGCTCTACACAATCACGAATCCGTAGGGTATTCTCCAGTGCTCCAGCGGCCCAATACCCAGCGGCCGCACAAAATCCTGAGTATTTGGGTTCTGATGATGTACAGTCCACTGGCAACGACTTGGATATGGAGCTACCAAACCTTGCCAGCAGCGATAACATACCAATGGAAGAAGATCTGGCACAATGCCCATCAGGGATTCGGGTTAAGCTCAAGACAAAAAGATATGTCAATTCGGTGCGTCCGTTGAATTTTACCCTCACGCCTGCTAATTGTTCTCAACACAGGATGCGCCTCTATTAACCTGGAAGGATAAGTATAGGGATAGCTACCTTGCTGCTACTCTTCTCCAGGAGGGCCGTGGCCGATTTTCCAACAGGTGTTCCCACTGTCGCAGTGCCGACCCAAAGTACCGCTGCCGGACGTGCCATGGGTACCGTATGCTTTGCCGCCAATGCATGCTGAAAAAGCATGATGATGAACCATTACATATTATTGAGGTTCTTATCTTGTTATCTTCCTCATTTCATGTCCCTCACAACGCTCAAGGAATGGAAAAATTGCTATTTCCAGATCATTTCTCTCTGCAAGATCGGGATGCGATATCAGCTCGGCCATTCAACGGGGGAGGTCTGTCCTCTGGCCGTTCCGGGCCATGTGGATTTTGTCGTCATCGCGTCCAACGGTATCCACCAAATTAACATCAACTTCTGCGGATGCGCCCAAGCGCCTGAAAAGTATGATCAACTCCTTGAGGTTGGCTGGTGGCCCTCAACTCCAATAGAACCCCAGACGGTGGCCACCACAGACCTTCTCCGCATGTTTCATATTGTGAATCTCCAAGCTCGGACCCCACCAACTGATTTCTATCTTGCATTAGAACAGATGACGGATGGTTATGGATTAGGAAAGCGCCTTGTAAGTCCTCAATCTCTTCTGTGGCGTCGACTGATTTTACGATAGGACCGGCTTCCTCAATGGATGCTCATGCTTCGCGAATGGCGCCATATCAAGATGGCCAAGCGCGCAGGTCGTGGTTTTGACGTGGATGGAATCAAGGCCACTAAACAGGGTGAGCTAGCCATCCCATGCCGCGCCTGCCCGCAGCCGGGAATCAACCTGCCCGCTGGGTGGGAGACCTCTCCCAGAGACATTATGTAGGTCTGACCATACCCATTGAACGAGTGTAACGGACTGAGAGGCTCAACAGCTGGCTATATGCATTAATCTTGGCAGAGGATGCAAATTTCAAGATTAAGGGACGTCAACGCTCAAATGATGCCACAGATCCCCCCCTTGGTCCTGGGTGGGCAACATTCGTCAGCAATGAGGAGTATGAAAACCACCTCGCACGCTTTGTGACTCAAGACGAGGTGCATGCTTTTATTCCTTGCCGCTTGATTAGCGCTTATACCGTGTTGCAGATCAGTCATTGCGTTATGTTCTCTGCTTTGTCAAAAGCGAACTCTAGAGGCCAGAAGGGTCTCAAGGCGACAGGGATTGGGTCCGTTAGTTGCGCGCGGCATGAGATGTTTCGACCGAACGGAACTGGGGATTTGCAGAGGGGCGAACGGTGCGTTCCCTATATTCCAATTCGTGTTTGGTATTACAAACATTAACTAATCTTTTTTAGATATGCGAATATGGACTTTATCTTTCTATCAAGTATTGCAGCAACCAGCTTGCTCATGATCACTATTTCGTATGATATTGCTTGTCAATGGAGTAAGAACTTCACAACTCGAATGAAAGACATGCCGGCAAACCTCAAGATATCTCCGCATGTCCAAATACAGTACCGCGTCCCTAAATTTCACCTGCCCGCTCACACCGAAAGTTGTCACGCGCCGTACTCATTCAATTTCACCAAATGGGTTGGACGGACGGACGGCGAGGGCGTTGAGCGGAACTGGTCATCGCTGAATGGCACTGCACGTTGTGTTGCTATCATGAGGCCTGGAGGGCGGCAGGACACCCTCGACGATTTTTGCAACTTCGACAACTGGCGAAAGACGGTGGGGTTGGGTATGTCACCTTCCCAGGATATTTTCCACCCTCATAGAAACCCTCGTGATTAGGTGATACGCTTCTCCGCAAGTTGACTCTGGCAATCCCAGAGGCAATTATCCATCACCGGGCGTTCCAAACATTTTCAGACAGTCTACGCGAGGACCATTCCGATAAGCTTGCTGAGTGGGAAAATCAGATATACGCCTGGGAGCTCGACAAATCAAAACCCTGCCCATACGAGCTTCCCCGAAGTGGCAAGCGTCTCATAAGTTTCAGATGTCCTAACGACACTAATATAATTTACTTTTGTATTTTAGAAGTCACTTTGGCCGACGTCAAGAAACAGCTAGCAGAAGAAGAACACCAGAAGGTGGAGAGTGGAGAGGGCTCAATGGCAGAGCTCAGCCCCAGTGGATTTATAATCATGGGCCTTCAAATCGAGGAAGCTCAGTACGTTTGCTCAGCTAGTCAAATATTCACACAACTGAGTTTTAGCAGACAGTCGATTCAAGTTGACGCGGCTAAAAAGTCCCTCACCAGTATCCAGGCGACGTCGCTTCAAATGCGCCGAACGAATCTGTTCAAGAAGATAAAGAAATTTACAGAAATCCAAGTAATCTACATGCCGTCCCTCCATCAATACATCGAGAAGCCCCTTCACGACGAGGACTCAACCTTGAGGCCAGAGTTGATTAAGATACGCCTACCTTCGTCCATTCCTGCTGTGGCTCGGTCGACCGTTTGCGCACATGGGTTGCCTGAAATTGAGGACCGACTGCGGTACGGCCAAGCAATGGAGGCGCTCTCCCATCTTCGTCGCCAACTACGGGCCCGCACGGTGGCTAATAAATTCAAGGCCAAGAATATTGACTCGCAACGGGCGTATACAAGGACACGTGAATTGCAGGACCAGATTGAAAGTAAGATAAGGGCCTATAAAACTCACTACCGCGCTGCGAGGGAGGCCCTGATCTCCCTCCGAGGGCTCGGAGGGTGGGCTACGATCCTCCAGCCATTGGAACCAGAAGACGTTCGCGGATTGCACGAGCGGGCGATGTCAGTGGAAGAAGCGGAACAATATCGGCAAACGCAAGTTATGGCAGGCGTTCCAGCAGCTGGCGATAGCGGGCTATTCGGTGATGAAAACATCCCAACAATCGCGCTTGGCCCAGGCCTCGCAACAGGCGAGGGGCGACGGACACTCTCTTGGATTTGGTATACTGCTAGTGACGAAGAATTGAGTGGTAATGCCGTTCATGCAAGTCAGTATAACTTCTCCGGAATTTTGCACATACTGAACATCCAAGAGGCATTCGTGTCGAGTGGGCCAAAGCACGCGCGCGTGCTTGCAGATGGAAAGAGGAGCTTCTCCTGCTCGAGGAAGAAATGCGGCGCACTCTGGAGTTCTGCTGGTGGAAAGCGCGCTGGTGGACTACACAAGGTGAACGGAGACATACGGGAGACTCCTGCTTAGATGAGGGACTCAAAGCATACGCGATGCAACAGGCCGATATCGAACGTCGACGAGCATCGTGGTGGGAGCAACAGTGGAATGCGATCCGGGCAAGAGCACGGACAGTTATCGATCAAGAACTCTCCCCTGCGGGCCACTCTCTGCATTTTGACCACCCATCGGCCCCCGAGCTCGTTGTTGAGCTAACCCTTCCCGAAGATAACGATGAGGTGGAGGGGTATGATGAAGAAGACTGACATTCAAGGAAAGTAGTAGTGTGCCGCTGACGTGACCTAGTGCTGAACAGTTCGGTGGGCTCGGGGTGCATTACCGTACACAATTCAGCTAGGGAAATTAAGAATATGATATTGCATGGTCTACTTATAATGGTGACACCATACGATTCTACTCGGTTGCGGTATATTATAATGCACCAAGGGGAATAATAATGGCATCCACACTGAGGGAGACGCGGAAGGAGGGATCTAATGTAATGTATCGCGTCGTGGCGGAATCATAATGCGAGCTGTTCGGTGGGGATAGCGCGGCGCCA